>CM046363.1:8476777-8503992 GCA_025413025.1 Ficus hispida
CAACCAGTAAAAACTCTGTTGTGTCAATTGGCAAAATTTGACAATTCTGGAAGTGTCATTTTGCCATCGATTGACGTATTTACTAGCTTCCTCAATGGCTACAAGTCTGGTACAACTCAAACAAATGAGAGTAACTGATTTGCAACAGAATTACAGAAATAATCACAGATTACAGAGAAGGTGAAATAATAGAGGGTGAACATGATCGTGAGTTTGTTTTCCCGCAGTTGGAGATTTTAGTGCTTCGCCATTTGCCAAATCTTGGGAGCTTCTTTTCGGGAAATAATGTCATGAGATTTCCAAAGCTGGAGAAGTTATTTGTGAGCCAATGCCCTGAGATGAGGACTTTCTCCCATGGAATTGTAATAAGCAGCTCGATGTTGAATACAATCATTACAGAGATAGACCATGACTTCATGTGGAGGTATACTTGTACTTTATGAATGAAGCTAAAGCTGTACGAGAAATTGGGATGGCGATGTTAATACCACCGTGAGACAGCTTGGACGATTCAGATTTGGCATTGCAACAGCTATTCGCTGAACGGTATGTTCTTAATTTACATTTGTTGGATATAATTCCTTATGATAGTCGTTCTATACTTTTACTAAAGCATAACAGGCTTGCAGTTACGTCTAATAAATTTTAGATCTCAAGTGAGCTGCGTCTAATAAATGTAATTTCTTTTGTGATTGAAATTTCAGGATGTTCATTATTCAGGAGAAGGTACCCCTATCACAGCAGCTAGACTATAGATTGCCACAACTCATTCCAAACCAGCTGGTAGTTAAATTTGATATCTTTTTCCTCGCCTTCTTGCTTTTCCCATTTTCGTTCCTGCATTATAAAAATGGTTAATTACAAAAATCCCCTCAAATTTCAAAACATAACACCCATTCTGCCAAACTTTGAAATCGTAACAATGAAACTCAAGTTATCTGCACATGATAAGGAAATTAATTATAAAAATTTTCCCTAGATTATAGGCCTTATAACTTTTTCATTCCCTCTAAATTTTAAAATATAAAATTCATTCTCCCCGATTATGCTCGTTGACATATAAAGTCCTTTGTATGAGTTTATTTATGTTTTGTTTTTTAAACGATATTTCTTATATTTCTTATGGTTTTAATCAAAGAACTTAAAGTGTGCATTAGAATAGAGGATAAAATAGTAATTATGAATTTAATATCTCAACAACATGTTTAAGACTTGATATGTGTAATTTCCAACCACGAAAGTAATAGAAGGACCAAATTTGTTAACAAAATAAAGATCGGGGGGAACGGATGTTACATTTGAAATTCAAGGAGTAAAATATAATAAAGTCTATAATTTAGAGTGAATTTTTGTAATTGATCCAAAAAAGTTTGCTATCTAATAAAAGAAAAATACTAAGGACATTAATCTAATATCAGCTTTGGAGTACTAATCTATATAGTATATGAGTTGTCATTCTTTCATTAGTAAATGTTTAAATATTACCACATCAATTGATTATATGTACCAACAAAAGTATGACATGTAAGTTGATACTCAAAAAATTAGTATTAGAATTAGTATCCCTAGTACTACTAATGTAAAACAAGAAAAACTTAATTATATTTTAGCAGGTGATTTGTTGTTTGATTGTCACTCTAGTTCATGCATGTAATTCAAGAAAAATTTTTGATGGGGGCAGTATCCCCTTTCGCCTTATCTTGAGGAATAAAATTTAGTGCTTACCCCTTTTGAGGAAAAACCAAAATAAATCTGTAATGCTAGAATAACTAGAATATTAGTTCAATTTTTTTTTTTTTTTTTAACTTAAATTTCACCTAACTGTGTGTTAATTATTGGGATTAGTCTATTTGAAACATAAAATAAAAAAAGAAAAAGAAAAGAAAAGGAAAAAGAGGTAGAGCGAGAGAGCAATATGCACGTAGTAGCTAATTTTCTCTGTTAATATTGTATGAGATTTACATTCAATGATCAACTTTCCTGCTAATTTTTCCCTGCTTCCTTCATCGCAGAAACTTGTTCGTTAGTTAATTTTTTTTTAGCCAAACTAGTTCCTTAATTATCTTTACGTAAAGATAAGTAATTGTTCGTTAATTACTTATCTTTACGTTTATCTACTCAATTTTGTTTGACTTGGTTGCTCAGTATGATATTATACTTCTGTTTGACTAAAAGAAAATAGATTTCCATGTCTTGAATTCGATCTCGTCACAGATTCATCCTTATGCCCTTGGTAGATTACTTAAAATAATGTCAGTTTGGTATCTTTCTTAACCAAAATTTTCCTTTTCTTAATAGAGGAAGCATGACATATTCAATTGTCTGACAAACTCATTTCATATATCTTTCTTTGTTTGCTTCTAATTAGTAGTTGGAGTTCTGATGATGACAATAAATCCAGCCTTGACGATGTTTGATTCTAGAAGGGAATATCCTATTCAATTGCTTCATGTCGTAACGGTAGAACTATGGTGTCAAAGCAATGGTGGGAACAGTGGTAAGCCACGTTTAGCCTGTGATCTATGTACTTAGTCCTCTTTTTTTTCTTTTTTTTTTCCCCATAGAGAAATTGATATCTTAACACATTTTTATGTAGTTTGAAATTTTTGAAGTCAAAAATTTAAGATAGTGTTTACTCTCATATATTAATGGATCATATTCTTGCTTTGAGTAGATTCACTATCTCAAGAGTTCAGTGAAGGAGTATTACCCAAAACAATTGGCCTACTACTAGGTGTGGATGAAAATCAGGAAGATCGAACATAATGTGGAACGAATAAATTAAAACATATGATAAATGTTTTGAGTGTGTTTCTTTGCTATGTAATTTGTGTGATTTATGATTGTAAAGTCTGGTGGAAATAGGATCACAATTTATTTTCCTTGAGTCTTGTTTGTGTAATTTACTCCATGGACCAGACTTTGGATATCATTACATGATTTGGTCTCATCGAGTCTCTATTGATAGTGCACGTGTAAAAATTGTGCTCCAATCCTTAACCTTTGCGTTACCATTCATGCATGCTTAATTAGCACATATTATTTTCTTTTCAATCCCGAATTTTTCATATTTGTCCAATTTGAAGGCTAGGGTAGAACGACATGGCAAGCTCTCTTACGATGCAAGGCCTACAGTTAATTTGGGGATTAACGTTTTTTAATTTGTTTTTTATTCACTTTTTTATATATAAATAATTGATGGTCACAAGAATAAATAAGTTCACGAAGACATTTTTTTTACTAGCTCAGCATCCTTTAGTTAGATGAAATTTATTATTAAAAAAAAAAACAACTCTCTAATTGTAGAGGGAAAAAAAAAACATAAACAATTACCCACTACACTACCATCCTATAGATTAGGGATCTACATGAACAAACCAGCTGCATAACTAAAATCCTTTGTCAGGAAAAAAAATCTGAAGGAAAAAAATCCAATACAGAAAAAAGAGTGCGTGATCGAGGAGAACCAAAGCACCTTAAAAAAGGAGAAGAAATCTGTAAAAACAAAACCATTCATATCTACATTAAGTAAAGGCCAGGTGAATATAATCTAGAATCGAGAACCAGCAACTAAAGTGATAATCTTGAATTGAAACCATTGGATTCATGAAAATTATGAGAGACCCTAAATAGCAAGACCTCTGCATAATGTAAAAAATAAAATAAAATAAAATAATGCAACTATCTACTTCAGAATTACCATGAAATTTTATCTGATTTAGACTTGAAAAGATCAACTGCATAAATAGAGTCATATTCGAACTACAAATTATGTTATTGGAACTCCTAAGCTTTTTCAATTTCCAAAATAAAAACAACTAATTCAATCTCAAAAGCAAAAGAAATATTACGAGGAGTAGCAAAAACAACCTTTAACAAAATTCCTATTAGTCCCCGAGAATGACCTCATAACCTACAATGCCAAGAGCATCTCGTGCATCATTTGTATTCAACTTAATCCAACTATAAGAAGGAGACAATGATTCTTACTACTATGATATCAAGTCAATGCGAATCACTTAATTTATCCGGAAAAAAAAACACTTTAAATAAATTTATAAAAATAAAGGAATAAATAATAAATATCATATTTACTTGAAAAAATAATATATTTTTAATATAAAATTTGTTTATCTAGTAAATATAATTATTTATTTGATAAATATGTATCTACTCCTCATTAAAAACTTGTGAATATGCTATCTAAATTACGAAAAAGCCTTTAATAATATTTTTTTTTAGGTAAAATCCAGTTTTAGTTTGGTAAATCAATTATTTGCTAATAAATTTTTAATTTACCCAATTTTTTTAGGGTAAGTAACAATATTTTTTAAGCACGATTTATAAGTTAAATTCAAGATAAACCATTTATCTATCAAATAAAGACGTTATTATAAGTTAAAGAGCTTTGTATATGCTCAATTATAGAATTGCCAAAGAATTCGAGGAATTTTCCCGTTACCGGATCTCGGTTCATGTCCTCCTCACTGGGCTTTATCAAATTTTACTGATGAAATCGATCTTTGTTGAGGGTTATGTTTCTTGTATCACAGAGTTGTTTCATCTTTGACATTGGTATTTATACACAATTTTAATTTGAATTATAATTTCTCTTTAAAAAAAATTCAAGATATATCATTTATCTATCAAATAAAGTCATTATTATTAGTAACTCCTTCATTTACATTGTTTTTTTTTTTTCTTTTTTTAGTTTACAACATCTGTAGTAAAATTTGATCACCATGAAAATTGATCATTTGTTAGTTTTTTATTACCAGTAAATTTTTATTTTCATTTTTTTCTTTATTTACAGTTTTTTTTTTTTTTTTTGTGTGTGAAATCCTGTAAAGTTGATATTCACAAGGTGAAATCAGAATTTCTCATTTAATTCCTTCAATTTACTAACATTTTTTTTAAATTTTATCTCAGATAATAAATTCAATCTTTACCATGTAAATTCGATATTCACTAATGTGAATTCATAATTTACAAATAAATCCTTTACATAGTTTTTCAAATTTTTAGAGTATCTTTTCTTAATAGAGGGTTTAATATATCTAATGAACCGAATCTGTACTAGATAAATTTAGTATTAACTATATAAATCCAAAATCAATCAAGTAAATCTTTAATTCACATTGTTATTTTTTTAATTGTTGTTTTTATTCTTTTATTTTAATTGTAGGTTTTAACTAAAATAGAAGATTTACCTTAAAAAAATAAAAAATAGAAATTGAAAATCCTATAACCCCAAATTTAAAACCTAAATCCTAAATTAAAACCCTAATCTCAAAGAGAATCCTCAATTCAATTGAGATAAAAAAAATCCCAAATTAGAAACCCTAAACCTAAAATTGAATCCTAAATATATGATAGAAGCCCTAAGATACCTTAATTATATCTAACCATCCCACCCAAAACTTAATGTCATCATTGCCACCAAACGAGGTAGCTGATGGTCACTATCAGAATGGTGATGGCATCGATAAAGAGAGCTGTGTGTTGAAGGGGTGTTGTCGATCAACTATAGATGATAGTTGAATTCATCGCTTTGTTGGCATGTAGAAGGAAATGTTGTCGTTTGAAAAACTTGCTATTAGCTCATATTTCCTTTTTTTTTTTTTTTTTTTTAAGTAATTGACCAAAATGGTCCCTGAACTCTTTAGAATGTGATAATTTGGTCCATATTTTATTAATTTTGGCTAATGTTACCCTAAACTCTCTAAATGTTGGCAATCTTAGTACTTTCTGTTAAATTTCTAATGGAATGAGTCATGTGCAATACATGTGATTTTAATTTAAAAGTGTATTTTAATAATTTAACAATAATTAATTTGAAAAAATAATTAAAAAACTTCATCTATGTCATTTCTCTCCCTTATCCCCCTCTCTCTCTCCATTTCCTTTGCTCTAAGCAGCAAAAACCCAAGGGTCAGCGACAGAGAAGATAGGGGTGGGCGTACGTTTGACGGTGGAGGGTGGTGGGGGCTAGGATTTTGGGAAATGCTTGGAGCTTGGGGGGGGGGCTTTATCTTGAGTTCACTTGGGGGGGAGGGGGTAAACGACGACAGAGAAAGAGGGGTAGCTGGTTGGGGCTAGGTTCGGCGACCAATCAGGGATGGAGAGAGGGGCGATCGTCAACGGGGAAGTTCGTTTTGGGGGGGGGATTATCAGCGACTGAGAAGAAAGGGGTTGGGTTCGGTGAGCAGTGTATGAAAGAGGGCGGCTAGATCTTGAATTCATTAGTTGAAAGGGGGGGAAGGGTTGGGCTTCTCTCTCTCCCCTTCTTCTTCTTCATCTTTTAATTGTATATTGTGGGGTATTGTCTTTAATAAGGGTATTTTTGTCTTTTGACAGCTAATAAACTCGTGTGATAGGTCACATGACCTTTTCGGTTAAAATTTTACAAAATTGGACAAAAATGACTAAATAATGCCAATATTTAGAGAGTTTAGGGTCATCTTCGTTAAAATTAAAAAAAAAAAAATAGGGATCAAATCGTCACTTTTAAAAGAGTTCGAAGATCATTTTGGCCACTTATTCAATTTTTTTTTTCAATTAAAAATGGTACAGTGTGGTTTCTCTTTTTCATTTAAGAAAAATGTTTTTTTTAATAGGTAAATTGCCCAGTTGATTTCTAACCTTTTTCATGAAATTACAATTTGATCTCTTTTTTTGTGATTAAAAACTCTATAAACTTTTTAAAATGGAGCAAAATGATCCTTTTTGTTAGCAAACATAAAAAATTACATAATTTACTATCTAATAGTAGTAAAGAAAAAAAAATCTTGATCTAACTAATATGTATAATATACATGATTTGTTCTACTAAATTTTTATTCTTAGAAAAAAAGGTCTATTTTGCGTCATGTTAGAGAGTCAGGGAGCTTTCAGCCGGGAAAAAAAAAAAAAAAAGAAAAGAAAAAAAAAAACGACGCAATAAAACATACATTTTTTGACATTCCTTCCTCTTCTTCGTTTGTGCAAACTCTAGTCTATGATCTATATACTTTATCCCCCCCCCCCCCCCCCCCCCCACACCTTTTTTTTTTAGGGTGGGTGTGTGTGGAGAATTTGAAATCTTAACACGTTTTTGCACAACCTGAAAATTTTGAAGTAAAAAAATTTAAGTAAGCTTTTACTCTCATAATAATGGATCATATTCTTGCTTTGAGCAGATTGATTATGTTACGCCCTAGAAATTTATAAACTTGATTCATGAACTATTATCATGAATTTCCTTTATTAATATATTTTTAATGAATTATTTTGATGAATATCAAATTTCAAGATCATGAATGATTGTGTATGTATCATCAATATGATGATGTCGATGATCTAACAATGTTGAACGTTTCTATTTAAATGAGAAATTATAAATATATAAAAGATGAGTTGAATGATATATAAATTTATATGAAAAACTTATTATATCGTATTAGAGGGACAAATATTAATATTTGGGAAGAATCCCGATTTTAATTGGTAGGTCAGTTTGATGGCCTTAATATTTATTTTGGTCATATCAATATTTAAGTTTTGAGAGTATGCTTGGGAAAATTAATGTATATATAAAAGATGAATGATTAGTATTTACTCTTAAAAATTCCAAAGGTGGAAGATTGATCCAGAATCGTGCTTAAATTTAAAATCAATGGTGTAGATTTTATGTTATAAGATACTAGGAAATCCAATGGCCAAGCTTTGGATGATAAGTGATCAATGAGAGCTTAAGGTAAGGATTGGTATGATGGAAGATCCATTGGATGAGAATAAGGATGGCAACCTTAGATCAATGGTGGAAAAATTGGAAGAAAGAAAAACAAAATAAAAATGAGAAAGCCAAAAGGGGATCCGGATTTTTGTGGTCAAAAGCAAGTAGAAATTTGAACAAATGAGGGGGGGGGGGGGGGGGGGGGGGGGGGGGGGGGGGAAGAAAGTGGTGCATGCATGCAACCTCATGTAAGAGATGACATGGCTTGTTTTGGTAATTTAACCCAAAGAAGAGACAAGTGAAAGTGACCCCAACAAAATTTTCACACCAACTCCCTCTCATCAGTGGCGGCAATGTAAGGGGAGAATCAACCAAAAATTTTTCATTTTTACCCCTCAAAATACAGCTTCTTTAAAGCAAATATTGATTGAAAACAAGCTCCTACCATCTCATTTTATTCTCACACAAGTTAAGCTCAAAAACTAGCTTATCTAGCCACCACCAAGCTCAAAACAAAAGAAAGAACCACCAACACTATTCTCCATCTCCAACACTCCTCTAGAAACCTCCTCCGTCCATTTTCAAGCTCCAAGCAACCCCATTACCAAGTTCGAAGAAGTGTGAAGTGGAGTTAGAGGATGTTTTACTAGAGGCAACTTAGTGATATTCTTTGTATTTTAGTCATTTTTGGAGAACTAGAGCATAATGTTTAGTTAGAATCTTAATGTTAGACTTCTTCTTACCTAGGAAAATTTTTTGAGAAGAACATTGGAGATCCGAGATCTTAAAGGATCTATGGAGTATTTCGGTAAGATCTACGAATTTTGTTAAGAGTTTGTAGTGGATGTAGTAATATGGCATGCTTAGAAACTTTGGTAAAATAATAATAATAATAATAATATGATAAGATTCTACAGAGGATCAACTTCATTTTAGGCTTTGGAATCATTTAGTTTACTTTTGTATGTCTAAAATTATGATCATTTGAATTTGTGACACAAAATTAGAGAAAAAAGGAACCTCTAGGGTACAATCTAGCCATGGTTTTTGTGTACTTTGAACCCTTTATTCTCAAAATTTTAGATTATAATTTTTAGATCTAAAAACTATATTCTTTGAGCTTTCCAACAAGATATCATACGCCTTGAATAGATAAATGTACAGTTTTTGGTGAATTTTATAAGTTTGGACTACGAACTGAGAGTTTTTGCCAGAACCTTGTACATCCATGGGTTTTGTATATTTTGGGTTAGGAAAGCATAATGTTTTGTAAAACTGTTCTTAGTGTATGAACTAAACACCATAAACTTTCCGACGACATAACTTTTGCCTTATTTGGACTTGTTAGTGAATTGTTATGATTTTTCTAATTCTATCCATAAACTTGGATATATGATACATATGTGAGACCAATAGTAACAAAACTTAAGTATACAGCATGAAATGCTCAAACACTAAAGGAAATAACTTTATGGCTACAAATAGACATCTCAAGTTTTGAAATGAATTACCATGCATTTAAAATGGATATGTACATAAATTTTAATAAATCACATAATATTATATTGTAATATGATAAATTGAGATTTAACTATAAGACATTTAGGAAAACGTCCACATTAATATTTGAAATGATTGAAATCTTTGAAAACAAATTATAAATATAGAAACTAGATACTTCAAGTTTTCCAACGAGTCATCAAGTGTCTAAAACAAGATTATATTCATAAGTCATAACATATGTAAATATTTATTTATGAAATGAGTTAGTATTAAGTGCATGATAAAATAATATGAAAAACCCTAACTTTATAAAGTTAAATCATAAGTTTTAAATGACCAAAGATAAAGCACACTAGAGGATTACTGGGCATATACTAAGAGGTTACGTTAGCCCATCTAAATGATCATAACTAATTGGATTGGGCCTTACAAGCCCAATACTAGTGGAAGGTATACACTTAGGTGACTCATTGTCACCTTGATTGATTGATTAATTAATTAAGAAATAAATAAACTAATAAAGATATAATAAAATGTAATTATGCTAACAAAGTTAATTAGTAATTAAGAAAGTAATTAATTAACTAATAATTAATTAGTTAATTAATTAATTAATTAGTTATAAGAGTTAGTAAGTGATAATTAATTATATAAGTAAGATTATTATGTTGAGTAACTATATAATTATAATATATGATTAATTAATTATTAATCATTGATATAATTATTAATATAACTAGAGATTGATCAAACAATAATTATTAGAATAATCTAATTATTAATTATTAATGTGAGAATTAATAAATGATAAGTATTATATGAGAAAGAATATTTAAGTAACATAATTAAATTATTAAGGATATAATTATTAATTAGTTAATTGAAATTATATTATTTAATTATAATTACTCAACTAAATAAAGTAATAATTAACTACTACCAAATTAATTAGTTAATTAATTAAGTAATCAATTGATTAATTAATTAATTAAATTAAGTAAAATTAAATTAATTAAATAATAATTAGTAGAAATTTATTTTAACACTTCATAATTTATATGAATTAATTGTTAAGGTTAATTATAATATAAGTAAATTAAGCTCACTTTAATTCATAAAATAAATAAATAAATGAATAAAGTAATATAACTATAATTTTATCTAATATTAGATCAGGAAAATTTCTCAGACTTGCGTAGTAGGAAATACAACTCCGGAAGTTTAAGCACATAAGACTAGTAAGTACAAATCTCACATACAGCATGGAACAAAATATTTTTGTTTGTTGATGCTCTATGTTTGCTATAATTTACCTTGATGATGTGATGGATATATGGGTTATATGTATTGTTTTGATTAAGCATTTGATGTGCATAATTTCTCTTGCACTAATATGATTGACATGCCTTATAGATATTTATGCCATAATGATAGATGTATAGTAACATATAAATATTCACATTGTCACAATTAATAAGAATGATGCTAACGAAATATAAGAATAAGTGTCATACCAACCTCCAATTAGTGAAAAGATATAATAAGAACGAAAGTTATGAGCTATGATCTTGGAGATGGTTGGAAGGTCGCTCCCCCAATTCTCCATTGGTTGCGTGCATATGGGTATGACATAAGTGCCTTTAAGTAGACAATACATATATATAATGAAATATAATTGAGCATACGTAGTTCACATGCATTTTTGAATATTCATGTTGTTACGCATAATGATATGATTTTATGAAAATATTTGTGAGATATTATTTGTACTTGCTGAGCGAAATATCATACGTGTATGTTCGTGTTGTAGATAACGCATGTAGATAGCCTGCCACTTAGATGTTTGCTGGACTGATGAAACTGTATGGAGGCGATGAAGGAAGGGAGTGGGATACCACCACGAACTTAATTTCCGCATTTATACTTCTTAAAGTATCTTAGATCGACTATATTTATAACTATATTTTTAATATTTTAGTACTGTTAAACTAGTATTAGTATTTTACGAGAAAAAGACTTTAGAATCTTTTCTTTCAAATCACATGATATTCTAGCTTTTTAAATATTATCTAAGTATGAATTTGAATATTATATTTATTATTTAGAAATTTTAATTTACTCAATTAAAAATTTTAGTAAATTTAACTCTTATAGTTTACCACTGTTCCCACCATTGCCTTTACACCTTAGTTCTACCGTTACGGCCATGAAGGAATTGAATAGTGATCCCTTTTGAAATCAAACATCATCAAGACTTGATTCGTCGTCATCGTTAGAACTCCAACTCCTAATTAGAAGCAAAAGAAAGAAAGATTCATGAAATGAGTCGTTCAGACAGTTAGATATATCATGCTTCATTTGTTTTTTTTTTTTTAAGGAAAAATTTAGTTAAGAAAGAAACCAAACTGACATTATGAGAAATTACAATAATAATCAATACGCCTCCAAAATCACCAATTCTTAAAATAAAAGAATTAACAAAAACAAACAGAAATACACTAAACTATTCCAAAATGTAAATTTTATAACATAAAAAAATAAAAAATTTCCCCATTTCTACATCTAGACCAAAACTAAAAGAACAAAGATAAATAATAATAATAACAACAAACAATATATCAGATCTAGTAGCAACAATCGATCCAACGACAGTGTCATTGGAGAAGATAATCTGCGTGATCTCGGGTGTGTGAGCAAAGTTCAAGGCAAAGGAGTCGCCGGCAAGAGAGGAAACATACATGCAAACATGTTTTCACATTTACGACATTATTATGAAGTATTTTCGACATTTTAGTTTTATTTACATGTTATTTTTTTTTTCATATGTTTTAATAGAGTAAGGTACATCAGATCCGTTGCTTTTTGAAATATTCTCGATTATGTATATGGTAAGGGCAATATAAAAGAGATACAATCTTGAGAGTTAAAGCATAAATTATTTGTTCGTCAACTAGTGAATAATGCGGGTCACTTTATTCTAACAAGGTTGTGATCACGTCTACTTCCTAATGGTGAGATGAATTATCTAGGTCATTAATAAATGTGTTACTAAGTAGAGACTACATAAATTGAAAATTACATTAAACTGGATTGCAATGAAATATGTTTTTTGCTTTATAAATAACTTGTTTCCATCAATAAAAGGTTAATTTATGGGTAGACCTTGATCCTGAATAATTAATGGACTCGCAACCTTTATAGTATGCTTCTTGAGTCACCAATGGGTGAGGACATTCGGTGGACCAATTTCTTGGTGTTTTAGAGATGTGCTATATCGGGTAGTAGGGAACTTCAACCATCAATAAAGAATTCATAACTTTGTACATGAAGATCAATGCCATTCCCATGTTGTGTTAGTTCAGGAATCTTGAGTGAATGAGATCTCGTATCTACTAGGTAGACTAAACTTTGTCTTCGATATGCTCAAAGATAAAACACTCATTGGAAAATTATGGTACTCATGGACAAAGATCTACTTGGAGAGGTTAGAACGGTTTACTTCACCTAACTCCAATTATAGATGTCCATAGTTAAGGGTCCATCTCATTATGCATTGTTGTAAATTTTGACCAGTGACAGTATAATTTGTACTGTTGAAAATCGCCTACTAGATATTTGGGATATCTGGAAGACAGTTTCCATATAACACTGATCCTTGTGTTAGTATAAATTTTATACAATAATATAGATATTAGTTGTGCAGAAAAAATATTTATTTTAATGGATGAAATAAAGACTATGCATTAATTAATTTTTATCAAGTGGATGAAATATATATATATATATATATATCTATATTTAAATATAAGTTTTCAATGGCAATACACTTGGTGGAAAATAATTGAAAGAACTAATTACACTATAGTATGCAGTCATAATAGGACAAGTGGCACCTCCTAGGTCAGATCCTTGTGCCACGTGTCACATGCACATGCCCCCTAAGGAGGACGTGTGCGCAACTCACTCCCTGCACAAGGAGTGGGTGATTTCCTTCATTAAGGGCAAGAAGAGTTGCACTAGACCTAGTGCTATAAGTAGACACTTAGAGGTGTCTCTTAGGTCACATTCTTTTTGGCATTTAGAGGTAACAAATCCTTTGCTATTAAGATTGGAAGGAGAAAACTGATCAAGTTGAGAATTTGCTGGTGCCCACATATCGCTTGTTTTGAGTACAAGAGAAAGTATGGAAGGCCATGGGTTGAGAAGCCAAGGAAAACATAACAACCTACAAGGGCGTTCGTTGTGTGAAAGATTGATGGAGTCCCTTTGATAATTATTTCTAATAAGAAATTAATTATTTTATACAACAAACATGTGAGGTCCTAGCGTATAGTGAAAATTTTTCAAAATCTATTCCGTTAAGTTAACTAAGAAAACCATAACCAGTAGAGAAGAGAGAGAGAGGGGCATTGTTACCGTCGTGGAGAAAGAGAGAGAGGTACGGAGAGAGATTGCGATTTGATGTGCTCAACGCCAATATATCTCTATTAGCATGGAGGGGCTCGGAAAGAGGGGTGGAGGGAGAGAGGAGAGAGGGGGGTGGACGAAGAAAGGAGAAAGAGGGGATGGAGGGAAAGAAAGGGAAGAGAGAATGGAGAAAAGTGAGAGAAGGAAAAAGAGTTGTTGTCAGAGAAAAAATAGAGAGGGGAGAAAGGGTTGAGTAGGGTTTGTAGCATAAAATAGTATATTTATCATAAAGTTAAAAAAAGTAAGAAGGAAACAAAAATTAAGGGCTAAAATTCCAAACAATGAAGAAAGGTAAAGTTCCTGAACATATACATTTGAGAGGCCCGTTTTCACAAATGGAAAAGCAAACGAAAAGAAAAATAGAAAAGGTGAAAAAAAAAATTGAAGAAGATATAAATTTAAAGGGACAAAAAAAAAATTTCATAGAAAGAAGTGAATTGTGAAATTAAGTTCACGTATTCCATGTTGAGCTTATAACACTTTCTGGTCTGTTTATCTCACGCTACCTTCGAACTAATTTACTATTCTTTTCCTTTGGTTAACTTTTGTAATTTTATTTTATTTATTTAATATCAAAACATATATTTTGACACTGTGTTAGTATATTCGTTGATAATTTTATAAAATAAAGTAATTTCACTATTTTTATCCATTTAATTTAACTATGTTCTTAAAAATTTTACTTAATTTATCTTTTAAATAATTGATTCTCATTTGTGTAGATTAATTTGGTGAAAATGAGAAAAATGGGAAAATGGGGATTTATGGACTCAAATCAGAGGCAAAAGGGAAAGGCTCCAGAACGGATTACAATTCGAAATTAAAATCGGAGCAAGCAAAAGTGCATGCGTTGAAAGCCTTACGTGCCCCACACACGCGCTACACACCGTCGCCGTCAGGGGCACCAGCGCGTGCGCGTGCGCAATGCATGTAGACAAAGGAGCGTGAGCAACAGGGCAGCGTTAAACCCAGTGCAGATGTCACGTGTCCAGCACTTTTGGAAAAGCTGCTAAAAGGACAGAGGAGAAAAGAGAAAAATAAATAAATAAGGCGTGTGGGTTTTGGGAGCTAGGGGGGTTTTCTCAGTAACTCAGTAACTCATTAGATCATTTCCAATACATTTTAATTATGTCAATGTTACATTTATTATTAAAGAGAGTAAAAAATAAAGCTCTAATTATGTAATACTATTTCAAATATCATTTTTATTTTTTGTCATACTTATTCTTTTTTTTTATATATTGTTTTTTAATAGAAAAAAACTTTTCATTGATTATATAAATCAATTACAAGGAAAGAGGATGATAAATCCTCAACAACAAAGAGGCAGCAGAAGATTAAAGTAAGCCATACAGAAGTTAAAATGGCAATCTAGGTCGCTCTAAACGATTCTAATCCTCAGACACCCATTATCTACTAATTATATCCATCCAATTTAAAATAATCAAGGAGAATGGAAAGTCCTGGAACACTTTTTGTCATACTTGTTATGTTTTGAAACTCATAAAAGTGAATTTTTAGCATTTAAATAAGAGTAATAATCCAAAATGATCCCTGAACTTTTTATAAGATGATGATTTCGATCTTGTTTTTTTAATTTTGGCCGAAACAATCCTAAACTCTATAAATGCTGGTCATTATAGTCATTTTCGTCCAAATCCGTTAAATTTATAATGGAATGCATCATGTGTAATGCATGTGATCTAATTTTTTAGAGTATTTTAATAATATAATAATAATTAATTTAATAAAAATAAAAAAATCATAAAATTCCTCCCTCTCTCTCTTCATTTCTCAATAAGTCTAAACCCAAATCATGACACCAGCAGGGGTGGCGATCGGCGATGGAGAAGAAAGAGGGGTGAGTTCGGCGATGGTGGGCTAGGTTTTGGGGCTGCGTTTGGCGAACACAGCCTCATCTCTTCTACCGACGATGCCCTCTCCGACCTCCGCACCCTCGTCTCCCTCGACGAAAACCGCCGCCTTGTCCTCTCCTGCCGCCATTTCACCATCCGCTTCCTCGCCAACTTCGTCGCCATCTGCTTCATCGTCGTTTTGGGCTTCAAAGCCTTGTTTTGTCTCCTCTCCATGCTCCTCTCCTTAGGCTATCGCAGTGGTGTCGGCCATGTGGTGGTGTGGAGGGACCGGAGTCTCAGAGGGAAAGAGGTCGTTGTTGTCGCTAGAAGAACAAAGTCTCTGAAGGCTTTGAATAGCCCGCTGTCGGCGGCGATGATGGAGGGTGTTCTTGGTGGGTCTGTGAATGAGAGGGTTACTTTGAGGAAGAAGATGTTGCTGAAATGGTGGCCGAGCTTGGAGTAAAATGAAGATTCTTTTTCTTTATCAATGGTGGACAAGCAGGACTACCAGAGAGACGTCAACAATAGATTGATTTGAGGTTCGTTGCTTCTTCTAGGAATTCCGTTTTTTTTTTTTCTTTTTCGGGAAATATATATATATATATATATATATGTATGTATGTTTTAGAGAATCTTGGTTAAATTGGGCAGAATTGCAATAGAAAGAGAGAAATTTTAGGGACTCAAATGCCAAAAAAGAAAGGTTGAAGATTGATTTGGAAAATGTTTAAGATGATATATGTAAATTAGATTCTCAGTATAATTTAGGCATTGATTTTTCCTTGAGAGAGAGAGAGGCAGTCGAGAGAGAAAGAGAGGAGGTGGAGGAGAAGGAGGGAGGCTCTCCCTTTTTTTCCTTTTGTTTTTTTGTGTGAAAGATCGTATTTTTGTTTTTTCATGGTTAATTGAGCTATTGTGATGTGTCACATGACTCATTTCATTAGAAATTTAACGGATTTGGATGGAAAGGACTACAATTACCAATATTAAAAAAATAGGGACCAAAACGTCACGTTATAAAGAGTTTAAGGATCAATTGGGTCAATCACTATTTAAATAATCTAAAAATAAAAACATTATAATGATTATATTGAAAAGTAAAGACAGAACCAATAAAAAAAGGTTAAATTGGCATTGACTATATCTTGTGCCAAATTTACCACAAAGTTTATCGTGTGACAAATTTGACATCTAAGATAGCACTCTATTAGAGAGTATTTTTTTCATCCAAATGCCAAAATTTACCATTGGCATATCAATTTAGCATTGTATTTGAGATGCTAGGGATGAGCAGGATCACTAAATTAAACCAGAGTTGTCTTGAACAAGATTGGGCAAGACACAGATGTCATCACATCACACCAGATCATCAAAACTTTCCTCAAACACAAATCTACCCCTCGAAGATTCGACTAAAATTTGAAATAATGGGAATGACACTAAAACTGAAAATAACGAAGCCCTTTTTGCTAAATCATGTACCAAGGAGCTCATAAACTTAGACATACGAGACACAGAGTTAAACAGGATATTCTTGACAACCCATGATCAGGTACTAGTGGAAGGTACAGAAGAGCTTTATTGAATACTCTCAACACCGTTGAACAAACACTTTAGGACTTTACTCTCAAGGCAATGTTCAAGGCACGCTCACAGCAAAGAATATTCAAATTCTCTCAAGGCTATAAATTATAAGGGTTTTCGATGAGGCTCATGTGTCTCCAGCCAGAGGCATGTGCCTCCGCAAATCATATATTAGTATCTGAAAGAAACTTCAACCTCAATTTCAAAGCTCTGTACTTTTATTAGCAGTTAAAAATTGACTCGTTTCTCTTTGCCCACCAATGGATTACCTCTCAACAAGGGTATTCTCTAAAAAATAAATCCTGCCCAAGTATTTTTCTCTTTTTAGTTACTATCAAGAATCTACAATTTTCATTACATCTCCACTTCAATGTATAACAATCACGACTACATTCACAGAAAAGACAAAGCAAAAAAAAAAAAAAAAAAACATCTTTTTGTGACTAAATCTAAGACTCAACTTCTTCGCCCAAAAAAATAAAAATAATAGAAATAAAAATCGATCCCTCTCTTATAGAAGAGTAAGAGACTGCATATAGAACAGAACATGAAATTCTCTAAAAACAAAAATAGTAAATTGCAGAAAATAGAAGTAGAATTAGACATACCTAGAAGCTCGATATCTTTCATAATATTTCTCATGTCCATTCTTTCGTCTTTGGAATTATTAGGAGCCCTTGGGGATCTCCCTCTTTCCCACCTTTTAGCCTTGTGCATATCGCTTTATTCAACTTTTGATCGAGAAACATATAAAGAAGATATTAATGAAAAACCAAAAACATAAATCAGACTGAGAGAAGAAAGGGGTGTGTCGAAACTAAAAAAAGAAAAAAATCAGATAGGTTCAGTATTTGATAATTCACATAAATAAGTGTTAAGATTAAATGAATTAAGAATAAGTAAGTTAGATAACACTCCAAAAAATCAGGTCGTTGCAATGACGGAGAGGGGGCAGCCCCCTAGCTCTTTTTATTTTTTTATTTTTTTTAATCCTTGTAATTTTAATATAGTGGGGTTTTTTTTTTATTGTAATATAGTGGGTTGTATAAATTAGTTTTAACCCCCTTAAAATAATAGTTCTTTCTATTTTATTAGACAAACAATTTGGATTTTAATAAACAAAATTTGTTACATATATGTTAGCATAATGTTGATTAAAAAAAAAATTTAACCCCCTATTAATAAATCCTGACTCTGTCACTGTTGGCGAGATGGCGAACTTCACTGCCCTACGCATTTGCTCTGGCAGTTCTTATTACTCCACTCGGTGCATTAGGTATAATCTTCCGGTGATTGTCCAAACCAGTGTTATATGATTTTAATTTTTTCTTTGATATTTACAAGATGATTATCTAATTACCTTGAGGTGGTTGTATCTAAGAAATCATTTTTCAGCTGAGGGCTGAGTTAGCTTAAGAAGACAAGTGTTATACTAGATGAATTGGTAATCGATCTAGAATTAGTGATCTCTCAATATCGGCCAGTGAGGAAGCCATAATTTATTATTAGGAGCAATTTTTTGTTGTGATTAACTCTTTTGAGTCTCGACATGAAAAAAAAAAAAAAAAAAATGCCGCAAAAACAAATGAATAACACACGCAAATTAGAAGAAAAGAGATTATGAACGTTTCCCTAGTGGATCTTTGAAACAAAATACTAATAGTTCAGAAATAACATCATTATATCAACACTCTCAACAAACCAACAAAGAAAAGGCACAAAAGGATTAAGAAACGACAAAGAAAGATTAATGTGTAGCATGTGCACGTGCTAGGAAACATTTAAAAATAAATAAATAAAACAAAAACAAAGGTTTAACAGCCATGATGGTTGCTTGTGTCCTTAACTAGGGTGTCATGTTTCTCTCTCCTTCTTATTCATATCTTAAAAAATTGTATGATCACTATTTTATCAACTTATTTACTTTATTTTAATTTTAAAGTAAGAAAAAAATTTCAAATATCATTGAATGGATTTAGGTTTTCAACTCAATGATGCCCCTATTATTTTTGTTTTTGGGCATTATTTTTTTTTTCTTTTTTCTTTTTTTGTTTTAAACTTTTTGGAGGCTTATTTGCTAATAGATTAATCCCGGGGGGGGGGGGGGGGGGGGGGGGGGGGGGGGGGGGGGGGGGGGGGGGGGGGGGGGGGGGAAAGATCGGTGATTAGGATGTTTAAAAAAAAAAAAAAAAGGAAATATGTAGGTGTGTTTCTCAATTTCTTTTGGGTAACTATTTTCAAAATGAGAACACTAATTAATCAAATGAAAATTAGAGTGGGAGTCAGAATAGTATCTTATAAATGATAGAGTTCTCAGATCTTTAAAAATAGTGGCATAAATTAAGTGAGGACATCAAATGAATTCAGTGGGCTCAGATATATCAACTTTAACAACATGAAGTTGAAAAAGTATGATTTGAACAGTGAATTATTGAATTTTTTGCTTTAAACATATTTTGAAATAAGTATGCAAATAATCTTCAAAAGCAAAAAACAGGGAGACTGATTCAAAATTCGAGAAACAATGTGGGAACTTTCAAAATTCAGGAGCAAAGTAGGAAGGATCATAAAATTTAGAGGCATAAATAAAAATATTGAGAGAGGGACACTTATTGTTCAAAGCAAATTATCCATTCAAGATTTACTATCTTATTTGTGATTAACTCTATTATCAAGTCTGGACATTAAAAGAAAAAAGCTTCAGAAATAATATTTATATATAAAACACATAACGCACAAACAAAAAAGAAAAAAAGAAAAGAGATTCTGAAATTTCCCAAATAGACCTGTAAAACAAACATTGATAATTCAGTTTATAACATCATTATTACCAACCTTCTTAACAAAACCAACAAAGAGAAGATACAAAGGATTAACAAAATAAAAGATTAACGTAATACACATGTGCATGTGCTGAAAAAAAAAAATCTTTAAAACAAAAATAAAAATAATAACGGGCATGAAAAGGAAAAGAATACTCCTAAATTTGTTGATTTTTTTTTCATATCTCCTATTTTTATGTCCTCTAAAGAATTTCGCTGTGAAGAAAAAATAAATTAAAAAAAAAGTAAAAAGAATTAAGAAAATAGAGAAAGACCTTGCCAGATACATGTGCGTGTGCCGAAAACAAAAGCTCTAATCATGACAATTGCTTATTCCTCGACTAATTTGTATTGTTTCTTATGTTTATCATAACCGTCATCCTAACGGCAGGCTGTTGTTAGGATGAAAATGGAGAGAAGACAAAGCAAGAAGACTGACTATATTTTTATGACAAATTACTAGAATGCTCTGTTTGTCTTGTTTGTCTCGTTAGTTTCATGACTTGGTGTTGAAAAGACAGGCGGAGCCTTCGTTCAATTTGACCCCTGTGATGAACAAGAATGGAAGAAAACAGAACAACAAGATTTACATTCAATTTTAGGTTCGGTTATATTATGAAAGCTTATATATATATATATATATATATATATAGACAACTCTTTGACGTGGGGTTTACAATAATTAAGCAGCTTTTCCTTTATAAAGTTGGAAATCTATATCGAGGACAAGTTCTATTCAAAATAAAAATGATGTGAAAAATAAATTTTTTTTAATATGTTGTTCGGGAAAGTAATTGCGATATTAGACGAGGAATCTACTCATTGAAAACTCTAGTTATCTTTATTTATTTATTTATTTTGCTGAATGAAAACTCTGGTTATGTAATTCAAATAACTTATCCAAAATTTCAAGACTTAAATCTCCCATAGGTGCATATTTGATAACAACTGTATCTAACATTTTGTTATATATACATGGCATGACAAGCCTATATATGTTGTCGTACTTATCTTAATTAACCTAATTATTTAGCACTCTTATCTATCAAATTTGTCATTTTCAGAAACTTACTCCATAATTTTTTAATTTTGGCAAATTTATCCTGAAATTTATTAATTAATATAATGTGTCTCAGATGACTTAATTTTTTGTTAAATTGATGACGAAAAACCTATGTACACACATCATATAAAGAAGGAAAACCCCGTTTTTGACAAATATATATATATATATATATATATCAAACCTAATTTGATAATACTCTAATGTAAATTTTCCAAATTCAAATCTTCACTTAAATAGAAAGTTAACAAAATATGACATATTGCAATAATTTATAAAATTCAGAAGATATATTGAAAAACTAACAAAAACGGTCATTTTACCTTTAGAGAACTTTCGTCAGGGTTTCTAAAAAAAAAAAATTATTGACCCACATATCCGGTTTACACTTAAGCAATTAGTTTAACTTTCTTCTCTCTAACTTTCTTTGCTCTTTATTGAAGATCTAAAATAGATGCTAACAAAAGATGTGAAAATAAATTTGATACGTTAATTTTCTTATCTGCCATTATCATTCGTGAGCTTTGGAACTTTTGGAAATAAATTTTACTATGACAAAATTTAAAAATGACAAGATTGTTATCATTGAATTAAAAATTTAACTAAGGATGCTTTGCTAAAATCTTTGGCAAAATATATTACTGAAAATAACCGGGTGTTCTACTAGAGGAGTATGTTCCTATTTCGAAATCACGAAATACTTCTGAGTAAGGAAAATTAGAAAAAGAAGAATTAACCATATTAACCATAAAAAAAAAAAAAAAAAAGCCCATTAATTAAGCCGCAACCAATATATGAACAAGTATTTTCGAGAACCGGGATCAGTATGACTTACATGCTAGATAACCAAGATCAATGTCGTTTACAAAGCCATCAAAATAATGAAAAAGAAAAGTAAATTACTTCAAACTAATTAAGAACCACTGTGCAAAATTCTGTTTGGCTTGCATGAAAACCAAAAAAGAAACCAACCAACCAACCAACCAGCCATTATCGATTCTTGAGGAGGAGCTAGGAAGTGACATCGCTCATTGGCTCATCATTATCATCTTTTCCGACAGCAGAAGAAGAGCAAGAAGCGGGTTCTTGGCCGAGGTTTACGACGGCGAAGCACGGCTTTCCCTCTCTGCTCCTGAAAAACCAAATCTGCACAATATCCCCTACCTTGAGCTTATTCCTTTGCGCAACCTTGTGCCAGTTGTGTGACAAAACGTAGGAACTGGAACTTTTAGAGTCCCATTTCTTCAACATCATCTCCGTCTTTTGCAATTCTTTATCGGGCTCGATAAATCCCACCTCGATGCCCTCCAGACCCCCGTCCGTCTTTCTCGTCACCAATGTCCTCTTCTCCTCCTCCGTCAAGAAATCGTCCGACGCAATTTGTTTTAAAGTCATTGATAAACGGTTCTCAACCTTCTCTAGATCAGTCTGGAATAGGCTCTTCTGGATAACAAACGTCACGGTAGAGACATCGAAATCCCGAACCACCATCTCCCTCAAATTCTCCGGCATCGGTGGTGCCGGGTCCGGTCCCGCCCTTACACCTCTTTTACCCGAACTCTTGGTGTTCCTCTTATCCGTATTCACCTCTGTTTCTATCCCTTCGTCCAAACGACGGCGTTTCGGTCGAGTTGCACCGGACTTCTTGCTGATCAATCTTTTCTGATCATCTTCATCAATGTCATGACTTTTGTGAGTAGCAGCAGTCTTGATCTTCAAGTTTGCTTCTTTCTTTATGAAGTGGGGCTTGCCGGTGGTGCCACGCCGTTTTGTCGGGAATTCGAAGGCGACGGGCGTGGATTTCGGAGCTGCAACCAAGTCCACCACTGGTTTTTCATTGATCTTTGGCAATGGCGGCTCATCTTCACCTGGCAGAGTGAGTTGGCCTTCAAGAACAGCACAGCAAACCTCTGCCAACATTAGTAAGTTGTCAAAGCATTCATTAGGGGGCGGGTTTTCGGAGTCTTTTTGGGGGGTCGTCATCTTCATGAGACTCTTAGAGAGAGACACACTTATTGAAGAGAGACAAATTAAGAGCAAAGTGAATAATAATAATAATGAGAGTAAATTTCGGATGGGGTTTAATCTGGAGGTTTATGTAGAGAGTAGTTCGAAGTCATAAAATGGGTTTCCAATCCCTTTTACGTTAATAAATCCATAAAATATATATATATATATATATATATGTGGGTTCAATGAGCGCGCCAAGACTTTGATTTCTTGGGGTCCTGGTTAGGGCAAGGACAAGGACCCTGGTCGAGGTCCCGATCAACCAATACCAAGGCTGTAGTTCGGGTTGGGGATCGGGGTCGGATTTACGGTCCATCATGTGTCATGCTATCAATGGGTGGTTTGAGTCCATGACCAATAATGGTGAACAGGAAAAAAGAGGGAGGCCGGGAAGTATATTATACATTTGTACTAGAATGTATTCAGAAAACCTGATAAACAAACAAGACAGCTAATTATGCATGCAATAATCTTCAATAATAAAAGTAATCTTATTTATAATAATAATAATAATAATAATAATAATAATAATATGCATCACTAGTATCATGTGATCAGAATATGTTTAATCTCTGTGTAATTTTTTTTTTTTTTTTTTTTTACAGTATATTGATAGAGTAACCGTTAACTCAAATATCAAAAGTAAAGCCGCAAGCTATATATGCACATGAAGAATTGGATCAGTACTTGCATATATGATTAATTACCAAGAAAGATATTTAATAACCCAGAATTAAAACAAACTAATTAAAGGGACGTAATTACATAAAAATTAACCAATTATGTCCTAGAGTACCAAACTTGTGTTTGGCTTCCATGAAACCAAAAAAGAAACTTGAGAAGTTAGGCAGTGACAAAACTTGCATTAGCACCTCGCTCCAACATGTCAATGTCGCAAACTTACTCCTAAATTGGGAAAGGAAAGATATGGGAAGGAAAGTGTATACTCCTAAATTCCTTATTATTATTATTATTATTATTATTATTATTATTATTTTATTTTATTTTATTTTATTTTATTTTTGTTTCACCTATTTTTATGTGTTCTAAAGGAATTTTGCGGTTAAGAAAGCAAAGAACATTTACAGAATAGGGAAAGATCTTACCAAATACACACCGTACGTATATGCTGAAAATTAAAGCTCTACAATCATGACGATTACTTCTTCCTTAACCAGTTTGCTCTATTTCTCACATTTGTCATCTGCATCATCCGAACGATTGACCTTCGTTCGGATGATGCAGAAGACAAAGGAAAGAAGACAGAACAAGAGAATGAACTATGTATCTAAAATTGAAACTTGAATTTTAGGATGGTTTAAGAAGTATGTATAGATCATACTTGAACGGTCTATGCTAACTTAAGTTTAGTTTTCCGTTAGGAAACAAGAATCTATCTGATTTATGTAGAACACTGATATATACACGTACACATATGTTTAGTTTCCTTTCTTTTGGCCGAATCCTAATCCTCAAGAAAAAGAAGAGCTCATAGTCCTTGAACTTATCCTTCTAGTTAAAAAAAAAAAAAAAAAAAAGAGTAAATTTGATCTCTCTCTTGAAGAATAAATTTCCCTCTAGTATCATATGGCATCTTTCCAATCAAACAAATTAATTAAAACGGGTGCTGATTTGATTTTTAAGTTCCATGATACTAGTTATCATCTTGGGAATTTCTAGGGCAAGGGACGCTCTTTTTCGTACATATATATACATAATACATATTGTACATATATATATATATACATATATACATATTTATCAGTTATTAACTTATGCCTATTATATACATGTGCATGTGCATGTGCATGAGCATGTACTGAAAACAAAATCTTTAAAACAAAAACAGAAAACAAAAAACAAAAACAAAAACAAAAGCGGGGCCTTCGTTTAATTTGACCCCAATGATGAACAAGAATGGAAGAAAACAGAGCAAGAAGACTTTACATTAATTTCAGGTTCGGCTTTTATATTATGAAAGCTTCTATATATAGACAACCTCGACGTGGGTTTTACGCTAACTAAGCAGCTTTTCCTTTACAAAGTTGGAAATCTACATCGAGGACAAATTCTATTCAAAATCATATTAGTGGGAAAAATATCTTTTTTTTTTTTTAATTCGTTTTTTGGAAAATATTAGATAAGAATTCTGCTCATTCAAAACTCAAGTTATCTATTCAAATCATTTATTCAAAATTTGAAAACTTAAATCTCTTACACGTGCATATTAGATTAGACTCAACTGTTAACTTAAATCTCAAGTTATCTAAATTCGTTGACCTTTTTTATTATTTTATTATTTTTTATTTTTCATATCTCTTATGTATAGCAACATTTTCTGCACCCGTTAACGTATTAAGATGCAGGCATGCAGCGCACAAAGAAATTAACAGGCTTTTTTTTTTTTTCAAAGGGAATTTCACCGTGTTCTTAAATGGTCCCAAGTTAAGAAAGCAAAGAAAAAAAAAACTAAGAAAACGGATAAAGATCTTGCCAGATATATGCGAAGTGTGCAATCCTGATTTATGTAGAATGCTGATATGTTTAATTAGTTTCCTTCCTTTCGGCCAAAACTTAAGCCTCACGGAAATTGAAGAGCTCATAGCCCATGTATCCTTCGTTAAAATAAAAAATAATAATAAAAAAAAATAAGAAGTAAATTTATCTCTCTCTCTATAAATTTACCTCTTGTATCCTATGGTATCTCTCTAATCAATTAGATTTTTAATTTGTCCGACACATTTCCATTATGTTACCTAGCCAAACCCGTCACCTTATGTATCAAAGTCAAACGGTTGTTCATCTTTCCCCACTCCCTCTTTTTCTACATATGCGGTGGTGGGCGGAGCACTCTATATGATATGACCGGCTAGGGTTACCAAAGAAGAGGGGACAACTTCTTTCTCCATTGCCTTGGCTTTTCTGATTGAAAGTACAAGCTTCATTAAAATTTATCCTCTCATGGGAGATTCTAGGGTAAGGAAGGTTCTGTTCGCAACAGATAATATGAAGGTTCTATTAGCAAATTAAAAATATGTATTGCATGACAGACACACACACACACAAAAAGGCCTTGTTTATGGATTAAAACAACGATTAAAAGAATATTTCCCATAATTGAAATTTCAATCTCTCCAATAAAATTCTAACAAAACGAGTTAAATGAGACTACTTTAAATTTAGGAAGTAAAATAGGAGTGTTTAAAATTCAAAATACAAAGTAGGAATGACCATAAAGTTTAGGGTTTGTCTATAACCATATGTAATAGCAATTATTTAACAAATTCCATATGTAATAGCAACATTTTCAAATAAGATGATTTTTTTTTTAAATTATATAAAATTTCTAGACAAATGAAACAAATTCCATGTTAATATATTTTTTTTGGAAACAAATTTAAATTTTTATACTTTTTAGCTCTAGCAATTCAAATACCTTTATAAACGCATAACTAATCCAAACCCAAATTCTACAATCCTAACCTTAGTACCAAACGCTTGCTAATATAAAAAAAATGTAAATTTGTGAATCAACTTACAAACTTCTGTTTGGCTTTGCATGAAAAAAGAATATCAAAAAAAAGAAAAGAAAGAAAAGAAATAAAGAAAGAAAAGAAACCAACCAGCTAATCAATCATTATAAAGCCGGATCACTATTACTCCTCTGATCAAGATAATCTTCTACGATTCCGACGGCCACAGCAGCAGCAGCCACATCAGCAGCCGCAGAAGAAGAAGTCCCTTCTTGGACAACAGCAGCAGAAGCAGGCGAACAAGAAGCCAAATCTGTACAATATCCCCTGCCTCTTGAGCTCATTCCTTTCGGCAACATTGTACCAGTTGTTTGACAAAACGTAGACACTGGAACTTTGCAAGTCCTATATCTTCAACAATAATGTGATTTAAAAAAAAAAAAAGCAAATAAAAAAAAAACTTAAAGAACCAAGAGAACAGAGAAAGATCTTGGCAGATACATGTGGTGTGCCGAAAACAAAACCTCTGCAGACATGACGGTTACTCTTTCCTTGACTAGTTTGCTCTGTTTCTCACATTTGCTGTCCCGATCATCTGAACGACGAGCCTTTGTGCAGATGAAAGAGGCAGCAAAGGAGAGAAGACAGAACAAGAAGAAGGATCATATATTTGAAGCTGAAGCTTGAACTTTAAAGATGGGTTAGGAAGTATTTATAAACCGT
>CM046363.1:8504092-8548802 GCA_025413025.1 Ficus hispida
AGCTGGCGGCTCTTCATCAGTAGAGTCTCCCGACCCTTTCTTTGGTGAAAAGGTAATATAATTATTTCCAACTTTCCTTTCGTTTTTTATTTAGCAAAATAGCCCTTTGTCTTATTTATTTATTTATTTATTTATTTATTCAGATTTAATCAATAGTAATTGACTTAAAATTGGTGATTACAGTCAATTACTAATTTATCATATTACCAATATTATGTAGTCAATCTCGAATCAATCAGTTAAGAAAATTAATGTTGACAATTTTTAAAAAATGACATTTTAATTAATTTTTAAAAACTTTGAATATTTGTTAAAAAAACTTTTAAAAAAAAAAACTATTTACCTCCAAATCCAAAAACAAAACAAAATTTTTTTGAAATATATAAACACAAACTTACATACTATTTCCATCTTATTCCTAGTATTATATCTAGACTAAATATATAAGAAACTGGATGCTCATTTCACCTCAACTTATACTTTTTATTTATATTTTATTTTTAAGACTCAAAAACAATTTTACAATACGTATGTGTATATGTAATAATATATATTCTTTACTCACTGAAACGCTTACATCACTACAAATTCAATCAATCCAATTTCCAACTATGTTTGACATATTTTTGTATTGGTCTTCAAGACAATCTTTTCTTTCTTTTTTTTTTTTTTAAGCGTCAAAAACATTTTTTGTTTGGTTAGTACGAATTTAGGTCAATTTGTTGAATCAATTGAAAATTTAGATGGTTACGAATTTGAAAATGTTATATATAGAAACAGATTTCTATATGGTTCAAAAAAGATATTAGTTAAATTTTTTATATTAAAATTTTCAGTTATTCTATTTATATAGTGAACGGTCAAATTTTAAGTCATGTTATTAATTAATTAATGTTTGGATGTATGTTTTCATATTTAATTACGTAATCATTTTTACTTTCACAAAATACGTATTTCACGTTATTTATAGGTTTTATAAACAAAAAACAAAAAAAGATAGTGTTTTCTTTTTAGCCCAAAAAAGAAAACAAAAAACAAAAAACAAAAACAAAACAAAACAAAAGAAGAGAAATATATGATATACTTTGGCAGATTGTGGAGATAGTGCTTTCTTTTTTTCAAAAATTTTTTTGTTCTAAATTCTTCAGTTTGAAAACTGTACTTTGTCTTAATTCCTTCCTTTTATTTTGCTATTATTTAAAAGCAAAAAACTTTTGAATCTCATAACATGAAGATTTGTAGGACATTCAGTCATGTTTGGATCCTCTTGGTTCATCGAAAATTGTTTTAGACTTATATATATATATATATATATTATTGGCTGAAAAGGTTTTACATCACTATATCCAAATATAGGCATTCCATCTAAGAGGATTAAAATACTTTTGTTTATTAACAAAAATTCTTAATTTCTTAAGTAAAAAGAAAAATAAAGTACCAACCTCACTTAGACTAACTCAGCAGAAGCAGAGGAGGCTTGGAGTCTTAGCTCTAAGGTCTTAAGTTATCAAAACCTGTGGGGTATTATTTCAATTCCATAAAGTCGGTGGCTCGGTGCCCATAGGGCTTAATGTCACAAATTCTAAATTAATAATTAAAAAAAAAGTTCCATTTAATTTGGTAAATTGAAATAACAGTAAAAAAAAAAATTTAGAAATTGAATTAAGATGGTTAAAATTACTTTTCACGATTTTGTGTACGTGCTTCCTCTTGAAATTTGATTTTTACTAATTAATTTCTTTTTTTTTTTCCTCAACAAAAGAGGAAAGACTTATATTAGGGACCTCATGCATATCCAAAAATTATCCACTAACGCTCCCAACACATCGAGATTTTACAAATTTAGTTAGATAAAAATAAAAGGATAGTAACTTAGTTCAAAGAAAACACGAAATAAACTAGACAGAATAAATATTATTCAAAGTTATGGTACCCGGTATGTAGTTTATTACTTTTGAACATTTAAACCTTTTTATTGTTTAAATTTAATCTCATCCATAGAATTGAGAGAATCTGCATATCTAATATATATTGTAATTAAATATAATATAGGGAAGATTAATTATCTAATTAGTAAAGCATTTTCAAGTCAATTGTGTATACACACATTAAAATTATCTTTTACAGCTTGAGTTTCCCGGCTTGGAGAGATTGGAATTGTATGGATTGAATGCTGTTGAAAGTGTATGGCAGCTTCAAACAACTTGTTACATGGTCAACTTAACGAGCTTATTTGTACGAAACTGCAAGAGCTTGAAGTATCTCTTCTCTTTGGCTGTGGCTGAAAGGCTTGTAAAACTGAAGGAAGTCCAAGTATATAATTGTGAAGTCATGGAAGATATTGTAGTCACAAAGAAATTGGGAGAGGAAGGAAGGTCGGGGAATAAGATTTTATTTCCTCAACTAGAATCTCTCACGCTTTGTAAACTTTCAACTCTCAGAGCGTTCTGTCATGAAGAGGTAGGTAATTGCTTTATATTTTTAATCTTATATTTTATCTAGTCCGATCGTTGTATTATTTTTGCTACGCATTAGGTAATTCATGTTATGAAACTTTAATACTGGAGTTGATGTAAATTTTGGTAACTTCGAGTTTGATTAAAAACAAAACAAAGGTAATATACGTAAGACTTGAAGGTATATAAAAATGTTTTCCACAAGTCAAAATATTATGATTTAGAATCTGATATGTTGGCTATATCTTATAAAAAGTTACCCTTGGCCTTGGGATACATTTGGTGAAAATATTTTATAATGTTGAGTTCGCTTCCGAATACAGAGCTGTAAACTTTCCATTTTTATACTAAATGCAACTATATTCCGATGACTATCAACATGTACACGTGTTCGCATCTAAGGGAAGAGTCTAAAACGTATTAGTCTAAGCTAGACTACACCAGAAAACTACCTACAGCATGTATTATTAGTCTAAAATGTAAAATGTCTATTCTTAACTAAATGCACTGGCGAATTTTTTTTGGGCATTCCATAATCAATCTTCTAGTGCACGAGTATACTTCTACGTAAGTATTTTAATTAGTATTACGAAAAATTAATTGCGAATTTTCTTCACATCCAATGTCAATACTAAGCTTCAAAGAAGCGAGAAAAATGATATTCAACTTTTTTTTCCCACTTGGCTCTGTTATTTTCATGCTCTCATTATATTTCCTTCCAACACATAAATTGATTTTTTTTTCTTTTATCTAAAATCATCGAAAATCAATTTAAAAACTACCTTTAATTAGTATCATACATTTTTACTTTTTATGAAACACTACGTTGATTGCCACTTGTCAAGCCAACGAATTTTTTTTCTAAAAGTAATATTCAAGAAAAATTTTGCTTGCCAGTTACCACCACTGGAATGACCCCTCAAGGTACACTCATCTGTTCCAACACATAAAATTTGCTTTCAGTGGCATTATTAGATGGTGCCTTCACTATTTTTGTTATGCCAAAAATTCAAGTTAATTGTCCTCCTAATGTTTTTACTCCATTTATACCTTTGATAAATCCAACGTAACTCTTTTACACACTAACATTTTTCATTATCGTTTCATTAGGTCATTTTGCCTAAACTTGAATCTCTGAGTACTGATTGGAGCGAAGCTATAACTGAGATGCTAGGCACGAGTCAATCTTCAAGTACGCTTTCCCTTTGCCACCGGCAGCTAAAAGAACTCAAATTGAACTTCAGCCATCAGGATAAACCATTTGCTCTCTCAATTTGCAAACTTCTTCAGAGATGTCATAATCTTGAGAAACTTGAATTGAATGGTTTTCTGGTAAATGTTGTATGCAATGATCGACAAAATAATGTCAATGCTGCTGCACAAAAATATCCGGGACAGCTGATCACACGTTTAAGGGAGCTAAGGTTGGATAACGTTGCTAAGCTGAGGCATTTGTTCGGTGAACCAGAAAATGATCATCCAGTTGGCGGTGCCTTACAACCAGTAAAAACTCTGTTTGTGTCTTTCCAAAATTTGACTATTCTGGAAGTGTCATTTTGTCATAGATTGACGTATTTACTAGCTTCCTCAACGGCTACAAGTCTAGCACAGCTCAAACAAATGAGAGTAACTGATTGCAACAGAATGACAGAAATAATCACAGATAACAAGGAAGGTGAAATAACAGAGGGTGAACATGATCGTGAGTTTGTTTTCCCGCAGTTGGAGATTTTAGTGCTTCGCCATTTGCCAAATCTTGGGAGCTTCTTTTCGGGAAATAATGTCATGAGATTTCCAAAGCTGGAGAAGTTATTTGTGAACCAATGCCCTGAGATGAGGACTTTCTCCCATGGAATTATAATAAGCAGCTCGATGTTGAATGCAATCATTACAGAGATAGACGATGACTGGCTTTGGAGGTATACTGATTCCTTGAAGAATAGTGCTAAAGTTGTACGAGAACATTGGGATGGCGATGTTAATACCACCGTGAGACAGCTTCGGGAGGACAATTCAGATTTGGCAATGCAACAGCTATTCGCTGAAACGGTATGTTCTTAATTTACATTTGTTGGATATAATTCCTTATGATAGTCGTTCTATACTTTTACTAAAGCATCACAGGCTTGCCAGCTACGTCTAATAAATTTTAGATCTCAAGTGAAGCTGAGTCTAATAAATGTAATTTCTTTTGTGATTGAAATTTCAGGATGTTATTATTTAGGAGAAGGTACCCCTATCACAGGCAGCTAGACTATAGATTGCCACGAACTCATTCCAAACCAGCTGGTAGTTAAAATTTGATATCTTTTTCCTCGCCTTCTTGCTTTTCCCATTTTCATTCCTGCATTATAAAAACGGTTAATTACAAAAATCCCCACAAATTTCAAAACATAATACCCATTCTGCCAAAATTTGAAATCATAACAATGAAACTCAAGTTATGTGCACATGATAAGGAAATTAATTATAAAAATTTTCCCTAGATTATAGGCCTTCTAACTTTTTCATTCCCTCTAAATTTTAAAATATAACATCCATTCTCCCCGATCTATGCTCGTTGACATATAAAGTCCTTCTGTATGAGTTTATTTATGTTTTGTTTTTTTAAAACGATATTTCTTATATTTCTTATGGTTTTAATCAAAGAACTTAAAGTGTGCATTAGAATATAGGATAAAATAGTAATTATGAATTTAATATCTCAACGACCATGTTTAATACTTGATATGTGTAATTTCCAACCATGAAAGTAATAGAAGGACCAAATTTGTTAACAAAATAAAGATCGGGGGGAGCGGATGTTAAATTTGAAATTCAAGGAGTAAAATATAATAAAGTCTATAATTTAGAGTGAATTTTTGTAATTGATCCAAAGAAGTTTGCTATCTAATAAAAGAAAAATACTAAGGACATTAACTCTAATCTCAGCTTTGGAGTAATAATCTATATAGTATATGAGTTGCTATTCTTTTATTAATAAATATTTAAATATTACCATATCAATTGATTATATGTACTAACAAAAATATGACATGTAAATTGGTACTCAAAAAATTAGTATTAGAATTAGTATCCCTAGTACTACTAATATAATACAAGAAAAACTTAATTATGTTTTAGCAGGTGATTTGTTGTTTGATTGTCACTCTAGTTCATGCACGTAATTCAAGAAAAATTTTTGATGGGGGCAGTATCCTCTTTCGCCTTATTTTGAGGCATAAAATTTAGTGCTTACCCCTTTTGAGGAAAAACCAAAATAAATCTGTAATGCTAGAATAACTAGAATATTGGTTCAACTTTTTCTTTTTTTAACTTAAATTTCACCTAACTGTGTTAATTATTGGGATTAGTCTATTTGAAAAATAAAATAAAAAAAGAAAAAGAAAAGAAAAAGAAAAAGAAAAAAAGGGAGAGCGAGAGAGCAATATGCATGTAGTAGCTAATTTTCTCTGTTAATATTGTATGAGATTTACATTCAATGATCAACTTTCCTGCTAATTTTTCCCTGCTTCCTTCATCGCAGAAACTTGTTCGTTAGTTAATTTTTTTTTAGCCAAACTAGTTCCTTAATTATCTTTACGTAAAGATAAGTAATTGTTCGTTAATTACTTATCTTTACGCTTATCTACTCAATTTTGTTTTTTGACTTGGTTGCTTAGTATGATATTATACTTCTGTTTGACTAAAAGAAAATAGATTTCCATGTCTTGAATTCGATCTCGTCACAGATTCATCCTTATGCCCTTGGTAGATTACTTAAAATAATGTCAGTTTGGTATCTTTCTTAACCAAAATTTTCCTTTTCTTAATAGAGGAAGCATGACTTATCCAATTGCCTGACAAACTCATTTAATATATCTTTCTTTGTTTGCTTCTAATTAGTAGTTGGAGTTCTGATGATGACAATAAATCCAGCCTTGATGATGTTTTTGATTCTAGAAGGGAATATCCTACTCAATTGCTTCATGTCGTAACGGTAGAACTATGGTGTCAAAGCAATGGTGGGAACAGTGGTAAGCCACGTTTAGCCTATGATCTATGTACTTAGTCCTCTTCTTTTTTTTTTTTTTTTTTTTTTTTTTTTCCCGTAGAGAAATTGAAATCTTAACATGTTTTTATGTAGTTTGAAATTTTTGAAGTCAAAAATTTAAGACAGTTTTTACTCTCATATATTAATGGATCATATTCTTGCTTTGAGTAGATTCACTATCTCAAGAGTTCAGTGAAGGAGTATTACCCAAAACAATTGGCCTACTACTAGGTTTGGATGAAAATCAGGAAGATCGAAGATAATGTGGAAGGAATAAATTAAAATATATGATAAATGTTTTGAGTGTGTTTCTTTGCTATGTAATTTGTGTGATTTATGGTTGTAAAGTCTGGTGGAAATAGGATCGCAATTTGTTTTCCTTGAGTCTTGTTTGTGTAATTTACTCCATGGACCCGACTTTGAATATCATTACATGATTTGGTCTCATCGAGTCTCCTATTGATAATGCACGTATAAAAATTGTGCTCCAATCCTTAACCTTTGCGTTACCATTCATGCATGCTTAATTAGCACATAATATTTTCTTTTCAATCCCGAATTTTTCATATTTGTCCAATTTGAAGGCTAGGGTAGAACGACATGGCAAGCTCTTTTACGATGCAAGGCCTACATTTAATTTGGGGATTAATGTTTTTTAATTTGTTTTTTTATTTACTTTTTTATATATAAATAATTGATGTCACAAGAATAAATAAGTTCACCAAGACATTTTTTTTTACTAGCTCAGCATCCTTTAGTTAGACGAAATTTATTATTAAAAAAAAAACTACTCTCTGAATTGGAGAGGGAAAAAAAAAACATAAACAATTACCCACTACACTACCATCCTATAGATTAGGATCTACACGAACAAACTAGATGCATAACTAAAATCCTTTGTCAGGAAAAAAAAATCTGGAGGAAAAAAATCCAGTACGGAAAAAAGAGAGAGTGATCGAGGAAAACCAAAGCACCTTTAAAAAGGAGAAAAAAATCTATAAAAACAAAACCATTCATATCTACATTGAGTAAAGGCCAGGTGAATATAATCTAGAATCGAGTTAACCAAAAGAAAAGAGGTTATAAGTTTCAAACTTGAGTTTTACTTACTAATTTAATCAGTTTCTCTTTTCTCCCACTAAAGTGATAATCTTGAATTGAAACTATTGGAGTCATGAAAATTATGAGAGATCCTAAATAGCAAGACCTCTGAATTACGTAAAAAATATAAAAAAATATAAAAATGCAACCATCTACTTCAGAATTACCATGAAACTTTATCTGATTTAGACTTGAAAAGATCAAAAGCATAAATAGAGTCATATTCGAACCACAAATTATGTTATTGGAACTCCTAAGCTTTTTCAATTGCCAAAATAAAAACAACCAATTCAATCTCAAAAGCAAAAGAAATATTATGAGTAGCAAAAACAACCTTTAACAAAACCCCTATTAGTCCCAAGAACGACCTCATAACCTACAATGCCAAGAGCATCTCGTGCATCATTTGTATTCAACTTAATCCAACTATGAGAAGGAGACAATCATTCTTACTACTATGATATCAAGTCAATGCGAATCACTTAATTTATCCAAAAAAAAAAAACACTTTAATGAATTTATAAAAATAAAGGAATAAATAATAAATATCATATTTACTTGAAAAAATAATATATTTTTTAATATAAAATTTGTTTATCTAGTAAATACAATTATTTATTTGATAAAAATGTATCTTCTCCTCATTAAAACTTGTGAATATGATATCTAAATTACGAAAAAGCCTTTAATAATATATTTTTTAGGTAAAATCTAGTGTTAATTTGGTAATCAATTATTTGCTAATAAATTTTTAATTTAAATAATTTTTTTAGGGTAAGTAACAATATTTTTGAAGCACGATTTATAAATTCAAGATAAATCATTTATCTATCAAATAAACGTTATTATAAGTTAAAGAGCTTTGTACATGCTCAATTATAGAATTGCCAAAGAATTCGAGAAATTTTCTCGTAACCAGATCTCGGTTTATATCCTCCTCATTGAGCTTCATCAAATTTTACTGATGAAATCGATCTTTATCGAGGGCTATGTCTCTTGTATCACAGGGTTGTTTCATCTTTGACATTGGTATTTGTACGTAATTTTAATTTGAATTATAATTTCCCTTTATAAAAAATTCAAGATATCATTTATCTATCAAATACAGTCATTATTATTAGTAAATCCTTGATTTACATTGTTTTTTTTTCTTTTTTTAGTTTACAACATTTGCAGTAAAATTTGATTACCATGAAAATTGATTATTTGTAAGTTTGTTATTACCAGTAAATTTTTATTTACATTTTTTTCTTTATTTACAGTTTTTTTTTTTTTTTTTTTTTGTATGTGTGTGTGAAATCCTGTAAAGTCGATATTCACAAGGTGAAATTAGAATTTCTCAATTAAGTCCTTCAATTTACTAGCATTTTTTTTAATTTTATCTCATATAATAAATTCAATCTTTACCATGTAAATTCAATATTCACTAATGTGAATTCATAATTTACAAATAAATCCTTTACATAGTTTTTCAAATTTTTAGAGTATCTTTTCTTAATAGAGGGTTTAATATATCTAATGAACCAAATCTGTACAAAATAAATTTAGTATTAACTATATAAATCCAAAATCAATCAAGTAAATCTTTAATTCACATTGTTATTTTTTTAATTGTTGTTTTTATTTTTTTATTTTAATTGTAGGTTTTAACTAAAAAAGAAGATTTACCTCAAAAAAATAAAAAATTGAAATTGAAAATCCTATAACCCCAAATTTAAAACCTAAATCCTAAATTAAAACCCTAATCTGAAAGAGAATCCTCAATTCAATTGAGATCAAAAATCCCAAATTAGAAACCCTAAACCTAAAATTGAATCCTAAATATCTGATAAAAGCCCTAAAACACCTTAATTATATCTAACCATCCCACCCAAAACTTAATGTCATCGCTGCCACCAAATGAGGTAGCTGATGGTCGCTATCGGAATGCTGATGGCATCGATAAAGAGAGCTGTGTGTTGAAGGGGTGTGGTCGATCAAATATAGATTATAGTTGAATTCATCACTTTGTTGGCATGTAGAAGGAAATGTTGTCGTTTGAAAAACTTGCTATTAGCTCATATTTCCTTTTTTTTTTTTAAGTAATTGACCAAAATGGTCCCTGAACTCTTTAGAATGTGATAATTTGGTTCATTTTTTTTTAATTTTGGCTGATATTACCCTAAACTCTCTAAATGTTGGTAATCTTAGTCCTTTTCATTAAATTTCTAATGGAATGAGTTATGTGCAATACATGTGATTTTAATTTAAATTGTATTTCAATAATTTAACAATAATTAATTTGAAAAAATAATTAAAAAAATTCATATATCTCCTTTCTCTCCCTCATCCCCCCCTCTCTCTCTCTCCATTTCCTTTGCTCAAATCTAAGCAGCAAAAACCCAAGGGTCAGCGACAGAGAAGATAGGGGTGGGCGTGCGTTTGACGGCGGAGGGTGGTAGGGCTAGGATTTTGGGAAATGCTTGGAGGGGGGGGGGGGGGGGGGGGGCTTTCTCTTGAGTTCGCTTGGGGGGGGGGTAATCGACGACGAAGAAAGAGGGGGAGCTAGTTGGGGCTAGGTTTGGCAACCAATCAGGGATGGAGAGGGGGGCGTTCGTCGACGGGGGAGTTTGTTTGGGGGTGGGGGGGTTATCGGTGACTGAGAAGGGGGGTGGGGGGTGTGTTGTGTTCAGCCATCAACGCACGGGGGAGGAGGGGTTCTGGATCTTATGGCAACTGGTGTGGGGGTGGGGTTGGGTTTAACAACCAATGGGGGGTAATCAGCGACAGAGAATGAGGAGATATAGGTTCGGAGACTGGCACAGGGGGGGTGGGGCGCGGGGGCGATCGGCGATGGAGAAGAAAGAGGGCTAGGTTCGGTGACCAGCGTAGGGAAGAGGGCGGCTAGATCTTGAATTCGTTGGTTGAAGGGGGAAGGGGGGGGGGGGTTGAGCTTCTCTCTCCCCTTCTTCTTCTTCTTCTTTATCATCTTTTAATTGTATATTGTGGGTATTGTCTTTAATAAGGGTATTTTTGTCTTTTGACAGCTAATAAAACTCGTGTGATAGGTCACATGACCTTTTCGGTTAAAATTTTACAGAATTAGACAGAAATTACTAAATATTGTCAATATTTGAGAGTTTAGGGTGATCTTGGTTAAAATTAAAAAAAAAACATAGGGATCAAATCGTCATTTTTTAAAGAGTTTGAATATCATTTTGGCCACTTATTCATTTTTTTTTTCAATTAAAAATGATACAGTGTGGTTTCTCTTTTTCATCTAAGAAAAATGTTTTTTTTAATTGGTAAATTGCCCAATTGATTTCTAACCTTTTTCATGAAATTACAATTTGATCTCTTTTTTTGTGATTAAAAACTCTATAAACTTTTAAAAATGGAGCAGAATGATCCTTTTTGTTAGCAAACATAAAAAATTACATAATTTACCATCTAATAGTAGTAAAGAAATAAAAAATTCTTGATCTAACTAATATGCATAATATATGTGATTTGTTCTACTAAATTTTTAATCTTTCTTAGAAAAAAAGGTCTATTTTGCGTCATGCTAAAGTGTTAGGGAGCTTTCAGCCGGGAAAAAAAAAAAAGAAAAAAAAAAAACGACGCAATAAAACATAAATTTTTTCACATTCCTTCCTCTTCTTCGTTTGTGCAAACTCTGTCCTGCCATCGCCGCTGTCGGCGTTCAAAGCCACCGTTGAGGTATCAAACACTGAACCTATCTGATTTTTTTCTTTTTTTAGTTTCGAGACACCCCTTTCTTCTCTCACTCTGATTTATGTTTTTTGTTTTTCACTAATATCTTCTTTATATGTTTCTCAGAAGTTGAATAAAGTAGATATGCACAAGGTTAAAATATGGGAAAGAGGGAGATCCCCAAGGGCTCCTAGTAATTCCAAAGACGAAAGAATGGACATGAGAAATATTATGAAAGATATCGAGCTTCTGGGTGTGTCTAATTCTATTTCTATTTTCTGTAATTTTCTATTTTTGTTTTTAGAGAATTTCATATTCTGTTCTATATGTAGTCTCTTACTCTTCTATAACTGAGGGATCCATTTTTATTTTTTATTTTTTTGGGCGAAGAAGTTGAGTCTTAGATTTAGTCACAAAAAGTTTTTTTTTTTTTTTTTTAATATAGTTTTGATTTGTCTTTTCTGTGAATGTAGTCGTGATTGTTATACATTGAAGTGGAGATGTAATGAAAATTGTAGATTCTTGATAGTAACTGAAAAGTGAAAAATACTTGGGCAGGATTTATTTTTTAGAGAATACCCGTGTTGAGAGGTAATCCATTAGCGGGCGTAGAGAAACGAGTCAATTTTTAACTGCTAGTAAGAATACAGAGCTTTGAAATTGAGGTTGAAGTTTCTTTGAGATACTAATATATGATTTGCGGAGGCACATGCCTCTGGCTGGAGACACATGAGCCTCATCGAAAACCCTTAAAATTTGTAGCCTTGAGAGAATTTGGATATTCCTTGCTGTGAGCGTGCCTTGAACATTGCCTGGAAAGTGAAGTCCTACAGTGTTTGTTCAACGGTGTTGAGAGTATTCAATAAAGCTCTTCTGTACCTTCCACTGGTACCTGATCATGGGTTTTCAAGAATGTCTTGTTTAACTCTCTGTCTCGTATGTCTAAGTTTATGAGCTTACATGATTTAGCATTATAAAGGGCTTCGTTATTTTCAGTTTTTAGTGTCATTCCCATTATTTCAAATTTTAGTAGAATCTTCGAGGGGTAGATTTGTGTTTGAGGAAAGTTTTGATGATCTGGTGTGATGTGCTGACATCTTCGTCTTGCCCAATCTTGTTCAAGACCTCGCATCTCAAATACAATGTTAAATTGATGTGTCAATAATAAATTTTAGCATTTGGATGAAAAAAAGTATTCTCTAATGGAGTGCTATCTTTGATGTCAAATTTGTTACACGATAAATTTCGTGGTAAATTTATCACAAGGTATAACCAATACCAATATTCGTGTCTTAACTTTTCAATCTAATCATTATAATCTTTTTATTTTTAGATTATTTTAAAAATAATTGACTCAATTGATCCCCGAACTCTTTACGAGGTAACGATTTAGTCTATATTTTTTTAATATTAGCAATTATAGTTCTTTCTGTCCAAATTCGTTAAATTTGTATGGCTTACTTTTTATCTTCTATTATCTCTTTGTTGTTGAGGATTTATCATCCTCTTTCCTTGGAATTGATTCATATAACCAATGAAAAGGCTTTTTTCTATTAAAAAACATTATATATAAAAATAAATAAATATGACAAAAAAATATAAATGACATTTGAAATAACATTACATACCTAAGGTATGCAAATATTATTTTTCACTCTCTTTAACAATAAATATAGCATAACATAATTAAATTGCATTGGCAATGGTGCAAGGAGTTTCTGAGAAAACCACCTCTAGCTGCCAAAAGCCGAACGCCTTTTTTTTTTTTTTTTTAAATTTAAATTTTTGGCTCTTTTCTCCTCTGCCCTTTTAGCAGCAGGTGAAAACAGCTTTTCCAAAAGTGCTGGACACATGACGTCTGCACTGGGTTTAACGCTGCACTGTTGCTCACGCTCTACATGCATTTCGCACGCGCACTCGCTGGTGCCCCTGATGGCGACGATGTGTAGCGCGTGTGTGGGGCACGTTAGGCTTTCTACGCATGCATTTTAATTTCGAATTGTAATCCGTTTTGGAGCCTATCTCTTTTGCCTCTTATTTGAGTCCATAAATCCCCATTTTCCCATTTTCACCTAATTAATCTACATAAATGAGAATCAATTATTTAAAAGATAAATTAAGTAAAATTTTTAGGAACATAGTTAAATTGAATGGACAAAAATAGTGAAATTACTTTATTTCATAAAATTATCAACAGACACATAGTGACACACTCAAAATATATATTTCAATATTAAATAAATAAAAATAAAATTACAAAAGTTATCCAAAGAAAAAGAATAGTAAATTAGTTCAAAGGTAGCATGATATAAACAGACCAGAAATTGTTATAAGCTCAACATGGAATACATGAACTTAATTTCACAATTCACTTCTTTCTATGAAAGTGTTTTTTTTTTTTTTGAGCCCTTTAAATTTATATGTTCTTCAATAGTTTTTTCACCTTTTCTATTTTTCTTTTCATTTGCTTTTCCAGTTATGAAAACGGGCCTCTCAAATGTATATGTTTAGGAATTTTACCCTCTTTAATGCTTCTTTGGAATTTTAGCCCTTAATTTTTTTTTCCTGCTTACTTTTTTTGACTTTATGATAAATATACTATTTTATGCTACAAACCCTACTCAACCCTTTCTCCCCTCTCTATTTTTTCTCTGACAACAACTCTTTTTCCTTCTCTCTCTTTTCTCTATTCTCTCTACCCTTTCTTTCCCTCCATCCCCTCTTTCTTCTCTCTTCCTCCACCCCCACCCTCTTCTCTCCTCTCTCCCTCCACCCCTCTTTACCAGCACCTCTCTCTTTCTCTCTCTCTCTCTCTCTTTCTCCACGAAGGTCGCAATGCCCCTCTCTCTACCTATCTCTCTCTTCTCTACTGGTTATGGTTTTTTTATTTCACTTAACGGAATAGATTTTGAAAAATTTTCACTATACGCTAGGACCTCACATGTTTGTTGTATAAAATAATTAATTTCTTATTAGAAATAATTATCAAAGGGACTCCATCAATCTTTCACACAACGAACGCCCTTGTAGGTTGTTATGTTTTCCTTGGCTTCTCAACCCATGGCCTTCCATACTTTCTCTTGTACTCAAAACAAGCGATATGTGGGCACCAGCAAATTCTCAACTTGATCAGTTTTCTCCTTCCAATCTTAATAGCAAAGGATTCGTTACCTCTAAATGCCAAAAAGAATGTGACCTAAGAGACACCTCTAAGTGTCTACTTATAGCACTAGGTCTAATGCTACTCTTCTTGCCCTTCATGACGGAAATCACCCACTCCTTGTGCAGGGAGTGAGTTGCGCACACGTCCTCCTTAGGGGGCGTGTGCATGTGACACGTGGCACAAGGATCTGACCTAGGAGGTTCCACGTGTCCTATTATGACTGCATACTATAGTGTAAGTTCTTTCAATTAATTAATGCATAGTCTTTATTTCATCCATTAAAATAAATATTTTTTCCGCACAACTGATATCTATATTATTGTATAAAATTTATACAACACAAGGATCAGTCTTATATGGAAATTGTCTTCCAGATATCCCAAACATCTAGTAGGCGATTTTCAACGGTACAACTTATACTGTCAATGGTCAAAATTTGCAATAATACATAATGAGATGGACCCTTCACTATGGACATTTATAATTGGAGTTAGGTGAAGTAAACCGTTCTAACCTCTCCAAATACATCTTTATCCATGAGTACCATTAATTTTTCAATGAGTGTTTTATCTTTGAGCATATCAAAGACAAAGTTTAGTCTACCTAGTAGATACAAAATCTCATTCACTCAAGATTCCTGAACTAACACAATATGGGAATGGTATTGATCTTCATGTACAAAGTTTTGAATTCTTTATTGATGGTTGAAGTTCACTACTACCCAATATAGCACATCTCTAAAACACCAAGATATTGGTCCACCGAGTGTCCTCACCCATTGATGACTCAAGAAGCATACTATAAAGGTTGCGAGTCCATTAATCACTCAGGATCAAGGTCTACCCATAAATTAACCTTTTATTTATGGAAACAAGTTATTTAGAAAGAAAAACTTATTAAATAACATATTTCATTGCAGTCCAGTTTAATGTATTTTTCAATATATGTAGTCTCTACTTAGTAATACATTTACTAATGACCTAGATAATCATCTCACCATTAGGAAGTAGACGTGATCACAATCTTGTTAGATCGATGGTTTCTTGGGCGATATCAGAAGTTCAGTTGGGTGAGATCATAGTTCGATGGATTCGATGATTTCTCGTTCCAAATTGCGTCCTCATGTGGCGACCTTCGAATGCCTCCCCCGCCGGAAAATATGGCAAACGATGGGGACCTCCAAATGGCGAGATCTGGTGGGAGTGGCGGTGAAGCTCATCGCAAACCTGTTTGCCGTGGAGCCATGATTCAAAGAATGAGGTGGCCGGTAATGTTGAACGATAGCCGGCGGGAGAGGGTTTTCTGGGCCGATAGAAGTGGTGATGAGAGTTTGGGAGAGTAGAGACAATAAAAAGAAGATTTTGTAACAATCCTCCATAAAAACTTATTAAATCTTCAAAATTTTCTTGTTTGCTGTTTGCTCCCCAAAGATTTGCAGATGTGTTTTTTTGGGTTGAAAAACAATTTGCAGAATTATAACGATGGTTTTGGTTTTTAAAGAACATTTGTAGAAAATAAAAAAGAACAATATTTGTGTGCATGGGACCGAGAAAAAAGTATGGCTAGCCTGTGGTTGTGTGCATGTGAACTTTTGTGTAACTCCTTGATATTTTACCATTCGATTTAGTTTCAGTGGCTCCAGAATTAGGCTCTACTGCAGTCTCAATTTGCTTTTGGTTCAATGGTTAGAAATAAAATTTTTAAGTTAAAATTAATTAATTTTTTAAAAAATAATTATAATTTTTATTAATTTTTAAAAAAATAATAAAAATTAAAATAAACGGATACAATTTAATTATAATTAAGATAAAATAACAAACCAAGCCTCAATAATAATAATAAGGGACAAGACAGGGACCGGTGATTCCTTTTTCTTTTTTTTTTTTTTTTTTTTTTTTTTTGATAAACAAAGGGACCGGTGGTTCCTTGTTCAGTAGTTCATACAGGGTTTGCTACAAGTCCAAAAGCCAATAATAATAATAATAATAATATAATATAATATAATAAAAATCAATATGTCCTGCGGTGGAGTGTAGCTGTAGGGGAGGTGTGCTGCAGTGATGGGATGTGTCGAAGTGGGCAAGTAAAAGTTTGAAATTTGGTCCAAAACTTTTGCACATAAGCCCCCCCAAAACTTGCCTATAAAACCATCAAGGTGCCCTTCACAAATAGCCCATTTTCATGAATGAAATAAAATAAGAGACAAAGAAATGAAATATATCTCTAACCTCTCCAAGTCAAAACCGTAACTCTCCATCCAAACAAAACCAAAACATTTTTTTCTTCAAATCCACCCAAAACAAGTTTCAAAAGCTCTTGGTCATCTAGAGTTGAAAGAAGGTAAAATAAGCTTTTTGCTGTTTTCCTAAATGTTTTTGGTTAAAATGGTTGGAGTTTTATATCGGTTCTAAAACATTATTTTCTACTTAGTTCAAGAACATAAAATTTCAAGATCAAAGGGAGGCCAAGGAGATCAAGATATCTTGTGAAAACTAGGTATACCAATCCCTTACTTCTATTCAAAAATTTATTTATTTTAATGAAATACTCTAAGAAAAATATTGGACTTGGCTATGTATGGAATTTGAAGTCATATATGCATGTGGTGATTATTATGACAAGTTAAAATGGTTATTTTGTGTATAGTTGGTTGAATATGGCAATGTTTAAGAAAAAAAAAAGAAGACTTTTAATGAGCAATACGTCACTTTAATAAACTTTTTGTGGTTGGTTTGAAAAAAAAAAAAAAGTGATTTGGACTCAAGAAAAAGTTCAAAGTTTACAAACAGGAAACTGCTTAAGAATGACAGAAAATAATGCAGATTTTTCCATTAAAAAATATGATAAAAAGATTTGGTTTAAGATGGCTAAAAAGGACCAAAGTGAAACAAATTTCACTTTTGGGTCAAAAATATAAAAAAGGAAAACTTAGGGGTTAAATCAGGACCCACGAATTCAGTCTGGAAGTACTAAATATGAAGAGTTTTGTGTCAAATTTTGGTATCAGACGGAGGTCAAATCAACTAAAAACGATTAGAGGGACTAAAGTGTCAAAAATGTGACTTTTGAGATCAAACAGTAAATTATGTTTTCAAAGATGTAAACAGGTTTAGAAAACTGTAAAATTCTACCTTACGAGGCTTGAATAGGTGCTAGACCTGATGGCTTAGCGATTTGAGTTAAGGAAAACCCGTTAGGGGTTAAAATGTAAATATTGTCAAAACTGGGGCTAAAATGAAAACTTTTAAAAACTGTAAGAGAACGGCAACCTGGGTAGATTGTAGACTGTCCCTGATCTGTTTTCATGCAGGAATAGAATTAAATTTACAGTGTTGATAAATAAAAACAAGTTAAGGAGTAAACTGTCAAAATCCACCGAAACTGGGGTAAAAATATAATTACTGGAAAATACAGAAATTCAGATTTTTCTTCAGCTGTGAAAACAGCCATCAAACAGTTTTGAGAATAGAAAATAACACTGGATTCAATACCAAGACGATAGGAGCTTTTAACAATAAAAAACAATGGCTAAAAGGTAAAGATCTCACCAATTATTGGTTAAAAAGGTTAAATTATTTTAAAAAGTTATTATAAAAAACTTCGTTGGCACAGAAATTCCCCACATAATTAGTAAAAGTTATTTAACAAGTTTTTTTAAAATCTAAATCAACAGCTACGTAATTTTTTTAGTAATTAATTAATTAAACCTTGATAAAGATATCAGTAGATAAGCTTGAAAAGTAATGTCCAAATCAACAAGAATATTTTTTAAACTCACTTGAGAAAACCAAGATCCCGTTTTAACTGTCGGATGTCAATTTGATATGACACACCGACGTATATTGTGGAAGAGGGAAAATTTCAGAAAAATCAACTATTGCCGAATTTCTATAAGTACAAACCTCATTGCAACATGAATTATATCTGTCATGATGTGAATATTTCTATTAAAATTGTTGTGCATATGTGATGTTATTATGCATCCATTATTATGCCTATCAGTCATGTATATTTTTTTTTTTTTTCGCTTTTGAAACATGTCATATTGCATGTTCACCAAGATAAGAAAGGAGACTAATTAAGAAATTAATAAAAAGTATTGTACCAACCTCCATGCGGGTGATATGAATATCATGAATGATAGACCATGTGTTTAGTCAGAGGGTCACTTTCCCAATTTCTCATTTGATTGTGCGCACTTGGTATGAGCACACATGGGACCCATAAGAAAAATGTTAATGAGCGTAATCCTTTAATTCATAATTGGTTATGCATAAATATTTGCATCGTGAGAATTATGTTTGTACTTGCTGAACGAAAGCTCAATTAAAATTGTTTATGCTATCAGTAATATGAGCAAGCAACCTGTATTTAGCTATGAACGGTGAGCTAGCGAGATAATGCGGCGACGGTGAAGGATGTGTGATGGGATACCACTACGCCTAAATATTTCTGCACATGTTTAATTTTGAATTTTGAAAGAAAAAATATAGTATAGTAAAAGTTATACTTTATAATGATCGGAAATTTTATTACTACTCCAACTTTAATTTGGTACTGGTATTAAGCTCATAACTCAACTTAATTTTTTATTTTATCCACGAGTAATACATATGTTTACAAGTAACGAATGACTTTTACTTTCCTAAGTTGGTTTATGAATAAATATTTTCATAATTGCTAAGGAATTGAATGTATAGAAAAAAAAAATCTCTGAAATTTTAGCATACAGGTACGTCAAATTATGATAAATTAAGCTATGTAAATACATTTATGTCGCCTCTATAAGGCGGGGCATCACATCCTTGTTGTGAGCGTGCCTTGTGGTAGTTGTTCCTAGAAAGTATAAAAAACACTAGATAAAAATTTGCTTATCATATTTGCCAAATTGACAACCTCAAAAAGTGAAATTAGCAAAATAACTCTTTTTTCATTTTAACATAAGAACAACTATTTAAAAATCTGATCGTTTCTGGTCGTTCTTAGTTGTTCGGAAGTCGTTTTGTTAATAAAAATTTTTGGATAACTTTTAAGAAAGTAGTTGAATCATTATGTTAATTGACACAAATTGCCTAGATATAGAGTGAATGTCTAAACTGTTGGGTCAGTGTTAAAGAGTATTTAAAGTTCTTTTGTACTATCCACAAGTACCTAATCATGGGCATGAATGTCCTGCGTAACTCTTGGCCTCATATGTCTAAGTTTTTAGGCTCCTTGGTACATGATTTTGTGTATGGGGAAAGTTTTGAGAATCTAGTTTGAGACAACTTTGATTTTGAATTATTTAGCCTGCTCATCTCTGTAAGAAGTTACTGAGTTGCCGAGAAGTAAAATAAAAAAAAAAAGGAGATTAGTTATAATATTACGACTAAATCTTGGTGAGATCAGGGTCACAACTCGAATGTTATGTGTGTTTGTGTATATGTGTTTGTGTAGATGTATTGGTATTTGTGTAAATGTTATTGTATTTCAGTATATGTGTTTGTGTAGATGTATGGGTATTTCGTCGATCTAATTGTTGTTTTCATGGAGTTGGTTCAAGTTTTTATTTATGCGGTCAGCGTGATTTTGCTATTTCAGTAACTCACATATGACATGGAAAGAGAGGAAGGTCGTTCCTCTTGGTGGAAATGGTGACCTTTGCCTTTGTTTTGTCTAGATTAGTACAGAGCTTTGAATTCAGCACCAAATAAAGTAATTAACTTATTTTTGTACATAAAAATAAAAAACTATTTTTTGTACGTCAACTCTTGGTCTAACAAAGAACAATTGGAATAAATAAACACACACATTTTCTTTACCAAGATTTTAGTTTAATCATATTTCTGAAAAATAGTGTTCTTGCAGTTGAGACAGCCGCCAAAACAAACGGAGACTACCCCCAAGTGTAGCAAAAGTTTTTTCAATTTTTCAATTATTTGTTTAGGGGCTCTGGGATGCAAAAATTTTGTCCTGACCCTGACTTCTGTAATCTGTATAGAGGATGATTCTTGCATGTTTCAGTGGGAAATATAGTGGTCGCCCTAAAAGATCCAAGGTGAAGTGCTGGTCAGAGGACCAGGTTCTGAAGTCAAGTGCAGGCCACTTCAGAAACTTCCCAAATTTTACCAAGTTAATTAGCGGCCACAATTACGTCAGGTTGTCCCCTATTTGCTTCATCAGAAAAAAAAATAAATAAATTGATTGGAGTGAATAAGGACAAATGCTTTTTTTCTCATCAGCTTTGCGGTTATGTATGGATCACAGAGACTAATTGATTTTATAGTTGTCTAAGTGTCCGTTAGGCTTCACGATTGGAGTTGAAAAATTTTAATTATAATTTTTGTTGACTTAAAAAAAAAATAAAGACTGAGATGAAAAATTTAAGTTGGAACTAACATGTCAAAAGACTAACTATATTGACAATTATTATCTATACTGTACGTTGACTTCAGGTCCACTTCACGAGACATCTTTTCTCAAATTTTGTATTTTATCACTTTTTTATTTCGTTTTCCATGGAGCTTTGGGATTATGGTTTGCTGATGATTCTTGTTATTAATTCTACATTTTGAGTTATCCATCTCCATCTAGTATAAGATTTTATCAAATTGTACTGCCTCGGTTAATATTTGCCTTTTATCTTTGTTTCAAGTTGTAAGAGCCCATGGTCATCCAGAGTTCCTTAATTCAACTTTTCCACTGCTATTTGAGATGTGCAATTCCGCTTCTCTAAGTGCGGTGTCCTCACTATTCAAGGACTTTTCTTGAACTTATAAAACTACTAGTAAACACGGACTTTTCTATAAAACTACCAGTAAAATGGCACGCGTAAACCCATGACAGACAAACAAAATAAAACAAAAACAAAAAAGTAAAAATAATTAAAATAAAAATAATTAAAAAAACAAAAAAAAATTTTTAAAAAAACAAAAAGATAAAAGGACTATAATAAAAAAAAAAGGGACCAATATAAATAAAAAGGGAACTAAAATGAATAACAAATTTTAGGGCGAAAACAATGGAAAAGAAATGAAGAACTTAGGGGCCGGGGGGAAAAAAAAGGACTGATTCACTTTTTAGATACTTAACTACGTGAAAAAGTGAGCTTTCTATGGCCTTAACAACATGAAAAAAACGAGGAGGAATATATATATATATATATATATATATATATAAAAGAACATAAGTATATAAACATAACTATTCTCCAAAACAATAAGTCTCATTAATAATACTAACCAATGATCATGCTATACCATCGCATATTATGGTCTTATCTTAAAAAAAAAAAAAAAAAAATACTAGCATACTGCATAATCAAAATACTTTACTAAAATGTTTAATGCTAAAGCTAAAACAAAGCGGATATTCTGCATTGGAATCCAAAGTCCATCATTTGCATGCATCTTGACCTAATCCATCAACAATTTCGCTGGTCTTTTTAAATATAATTTTAGTTTCCTATTTTGGGGGTTGAAATTTTAAATTAATAAACACTTACTTTTTCTATTTTCATTTCTGCATACTTAATCTATCCGTCGTTTTAATCTTTAATTTTTTTTCTTTCAAAATTTCAGTTTCAAATAAAGTTGTGGTCCTAGTTTCGTGGTTGTGATTTAATATTCATGTAAACTTCTTTTTATCCCGAAATCATGCACGGACTATCACTTGGTTTCTGTTTTGCAATATAATTTTTTTCGTGAATTATTCTTGTCTTGTGTTTTTGGTTATGTCAATCCACCATTTGTTCAAGCAACATATATGTTGTGGCACTAATCAATATGATATGGATTATTGTATGAATTATATTGACTGTATACCAACATATAGACTTAGAGTAATAAAATGACTAGGTCAATACTATATTGACGAGAAAGACAAACAATATAATGTTCAAGTGATACTTAATAAAAAAATATAGTCAGTATAGTGCGAATATATTCATGTCTGGATAATGTGTGCTTAGCGGGAGGTAAATATGTGCCGGTTGCTCTTTTATCAGGGAGCAAATTTGGTCTAATATTCATCTCTTTAAGGTCCAACCGTGCCTTCTCACCATCTTTAGTTTTGTTTGGGATGTCAAGCAACGTGCCGACTAGCGATTCACAAACGTTTTTCTCAATATGCATAACATCTAGGCAATGACGGACGTAAAGTGACTTCCAATATGGAAGTTCGTAGAAAATTGACTTCTTCTTCCAAGGTCCATCGACAACTGCAGCCCCTCGTTTTCTCTTTCCGTAAACAACTTTCACATCTTTAACCATCTCAAATATAGCTTCGCCAGACAAAATCCGAGGAGCAGATCTTTCTTCGGTATGGCCATCAAAAGCCTTCTTTTGTTTGCGGTATCGATGATTTCTTGGCAAGAATCTCCTGTGACCAAGATAAACGGTTTTCTTACCATTCTTCAACCGGATTGAAGATGTTTCCTTCATACAAACTGGACAACCTATAGAACTCTTAACAGGATAACCAGATAGGTTGCCAAGTGCAGGAAAGTCATTAATTGACCAAATCAACATTGCACGAAGATTGAACGTATCTTGACGGTGTGAATCTTTAACTTGTAAACCATCTTCCCACAAGCTTTTGAGGTCATCGATTAATGGTGCCAAGTACACGTCAATGTCATTCCCTGGTTGTTGAGGGCCTGAGATCAATAATGTCAACATCAAGAACTTCCGCTTCATGCACAATTCCGGAGGGAGATTGTAGTTGACAAGTATGACTGGCCATGTACTATGCCGACTACTCAAGTTACTATGTGGGTTCATTCCGTCCGTCGACAAACCGAGACGTAAATTTCTTGGTTCTGCACTAAAAGCTGGATGATTGTCATCAAAGGTCTTCCATTGTGGTGCGTCGGCCGGATGTCTAAGTTTCCCATCGTCTACACGTTTATCATGGTGCCATGTCAAATGCTTAGCATGCTCGGCATTACGGAATAAACGACGAAAACGTGGAGCCGGTGGAATGTACCATAACACCTTCACTGGCACTCCTCTTCTACCATTCGATGGCATCTTGCCCTTCTTCCATCTTGATTCGTTACAAACCGGACATTCATCTAAATCTTCATATTCTTTCCGGTAAAGGACGCAATCATTTGGACAAGCATGTATCTTCTCATATTCCATTCCCAAAGTGCTTAACGTCTTCTTTGCCTCGTACATACTAGGTGGCACTTTGTTATCCTCCGGTAGAACATCTTTTAGAAATTCTAACAGAGTCGTGAAACTAGAATTAGTCCACCCTCCCGACGCTTTCATATTCCATAATTTAACCAATGCCCCTAATTTCGTATATTTTGTACACCCGACATACAAGGGTGTTTCCGCATCATTAATCATTTCCTCAAATAATTCCGGCCGGTGCACAAAGTTTTCTTCCAAATCATTTACCATATTGAACATATTATCACCAACGTCTTCCTCAACTATAGGCTCTTTACCTTTCGTACTTGTCGATGTACATTTAATATCGAAAAAATCTTCGCCATGTAAATACCATGTTTGGTAAGAACAAATAATCCCATAAGCACGCAAATGCCCTCTAACATTATCAATGGAATGAGATCTATGATTACCACATTTTTGACACGGACACGGAATCTTATCATCTTGTATGTGAGCTTTGGCAAATGACAAAAAATCTTCAACACCATCTTCATATGCTTTAGACAATCTATCAAACCACATCCATTTTCTATCCATGATTTGCAAATCCTAAATCAATAAAACAAAACTTTCGAAGTCAAAGGGTGTGTAATTTAGATAACTTGCATGCATTTCATTTAGTTAAAAACTATGATTACCAGGCAAAAATAATAATTTGATCATGATAAGTTCCTAAATTAAAACAATAAGGGCGGCCCATTGCAGCAACGTACTAAAAAGTAATTCAAAAACATACAAAATTATGGAATATGAAAGACAGAGGATGGAAAACTACATAAGTCTAAGTTTGTGGGATCATGACTTACAAGAGAGGCTCAAATGATCGATGGAAGATGGTGGCGTCACAAAGTGGTGAACAGATCGACTGTTTTCGGAGTAATCTGGAATGATAATTAACTGCAGGTACTGAATAAACGAGCGAATATCAGAGGCATACATCACGGCCCGGGTGAAAAAATCACCAATTTTCGACGACGGTTTTAACAAAAACGGTCGTCGAATCAAAAAACGACGACAGTTTTTTTTAAACCGTCGTGGAAGACAACAGCTTCCACGACGGTCAACGTTGACCGTCGTCGATAGTCGTGATTCCACGACGGTCAACGTTGACCGTCGTGGAAGTTTCAGGTCTTCCACGACGGTCAACGTTGACCGTCGTGGAAGTCCTTCATTCCACGACGGTCAACGTTGACCGTCGTGGAAGTTTCAGGGATTCCACGACGGTCAACGTTGACCGTCGTGGAAGTTTCAGGTCTTCCACGACGGTTTCAACTTTGACCGTCGTGGAAGTCCTTCATTCCACGACGGTCAACGTTGACCGTCGTCGAATGAAGGACTTCCACGACGGTCAACGTTGACCGTCGTGGAAGTCCAACGATTCCACGACGGTCTTCGGACAGTTTTTCGGCTCCGTGTTTTTTCTCGAATTTTCCACGACTGTTTTTTAAAAAACGGTCGTCAAATTACCGTCGTCGAATCCACATTTTCTAGTAGTGATAATTGTCTAAAATATATTTAGATACAGAGTAACCAAAGGGTTAGATTAATATAATGCAAAAAAGAGCCTAGCCACATGGAAATATATCGTTTGTGGAGTGGGGAAATGAATTTAAGTTTTTTATTTTTTTTATTTTTATTTCAAACGTGTGAAATATTCGGATATTTTGAATTTCTATTCTAAATATTAAAACTGGGTTTGTGATATTATGGTTATCTTTTAGTAGAGAGTATAATATATTTTATTTCTTAAATTAGATGTAAGGGTATTTTTGTGAGGAAAACATGATTAATTCTGTTTTTTTGCTCAATTTTGTATATAAATTTGCTTCCAGACATTTATTAAAATCATGACTCTAATTTAACCATATATGTAAATAGTCCATTATTAACACAACTGTTATTGTTGTTGCTGCTGCTAAATTTTGCTTTTTTATTTTTAAGTTTTCGCTAAAGTAGATACACAAAACGTTAAAACACATTTACGTGAGAGATCATTTAGCCATGAAAACTAATCTTGTAAGTGATGAAAACTACACTATCTTAGATTTCTTCCAAAAATGTTGTGCCCGATATCACGAAAATAAAAATAAAAATATTCATATCGTTTTATATTCAATAAAAATTAAAAAATAAAAAATAAAAAATCTTAGGAGTGATACTCACTTTCTGTAAAATTTCTCTTTCAATTAAAAAATGATAGGCCTCATGAATTTCTTCTTTTTTACTTCTTATTTTTCTTTCTACTAAATAACTCGATATTCTCTTCTCTACTTTAAAATTCCACCAATTAGTTTTTTTTTTCCTACTCTACCAAAGATAGCATAAGCATAGGTTTTTTATTTTTATTTTTATTTTTCACAGGTCGATATATTGTTTCAATGTAAAGAAAGTACAATAAAAATTTTTGATTAAGGACCATAGCTTTTGGAAATCGAATATCATGATGCGGAAACAGAGAACAAGGTGACAAAACCTTACTGCCAACAACTTGTCATTACTACTGTTGGGTTCTTTCTCCTTGGATTCCTTGAAATGTTCCTCTCATAGTGTTATTTTATTATTATTATTATTATTATTATTATTATTATTAGGTGGAATTTTTCACTTTTCTTAGTCATCATCTTGCATGCTTATCTATAATAATTTTTATAACTCTGCTTGCCGACAGGAATCATTGTGGTGTTTGTTAATGTTCATCTATCAATGACCACTTCATCGTCTTGTTGCGCTTATATTATTATTATTATTATTATTATTATTATTATTTTGAGCACGTATATCACCACTATTTATCCATCATTTGAACTACACATTCAGTTTTCAAATTCATATTTCATTGACCAAATGGTCTTTCTTCGTTATGCTATTCACTGTATCTTAACGTGAAAATCTCATTCACATTAGTAGATATGATGAGAATTAAGAAACGTTCTCTATTGGTGAGAAAAAATTTGTCAATTTGATAAAAGTTGCAAAAATTCAAAGGGTAAGATTTTTTTTAATCACTAGATAGATTGAGATTAGAACATCTTAATAAATAAGTTGCACTGTGGTTTCTTTAAAATATAAAATATTAAATATTAAAATAACATACAAAAGGTTAAATTATAAACGTTCAAGACCACATTTAACAATGTTTTAAAATGTAAATGCAATATGTGATAACTATTATATATTAATAAACATGAATAAAAAGATAATTTTTTTAGAAAAAAAATTATTAAACTTTTTATTCATATAATGGTTGATGGTGTAGTCTACCTATAATTACATACTTAACTTCATTAAAAGGTGTAGAGTTTGAATTCTTATTTCTAATTTCAAAAACACTTTATATCCATGTAAACTTATTATTCCACTTTAAAAATATTATACTCATGTATGTTCTCACTAGGATAAACTTCTAGATCCGTCACAGGATGTACCAAGTCCATCAACACCAATATATTGTAGCTTCATATTGATTAATCACCTAAGTCCATAAGTGATGGACTATCAAGTAATCCGTAACAAAAAAAAATACTAAATTAAAAAAATTGTCATTTAATTTTAAAAAATAAGTTAAAAAGCTATTTTATATAACCTTTTTTCTGTATTAAACAACCTAATGTTCTCTTTTTCACTATCATTTTTTTCTTCCTCATTTTCTGCTCTACCAAACATAACTTAAGTATATTTATAAGTTTTTCTTTTGTTTTTATTTCTATCTCGAGATTCCAAATGTTTCAATGCAATGAAAGAACGTACAATTAAAAATGTAATTAAAGACCATGCTTTTGGAAATTGAATATCATGGGTACAATTAAAAATCTAATCAAATAGCTAGCTAGGTGACAAAACCGTACTTCCAATAATAATAATAATAATAATAATAATAATATTTCACTTTCTTAGTCATCATCTTGTTGCTTACTGACAGGAATCATTGTGGTGTTTGTTAATGCTCATCTATCAATAACCATATGGTTGTCTTGTTTGGCTTAATTTATTATTATTATTATTATTATTATTATTATTATTATGAGTATGTATATCACCATTATTTATCCATCCTTTGAATTCCACACTCAGTTTCTCATATTCATATTTCATCGACCAAATGGTCTTTTCTTGTTATGCTTTTCCCTGCATCCTTAACGTGAAAATTAAGTACCAGCCAAAATGTTGTTCCCTTTACTAGACGAATCAAGAAATGTTCTCAAGTACTGGTGAGAAAAAGTTGTCAATTTGATAAAAGTTGAAAAAATTCAAACGGTTAAGATGCTTTTTTTTTTTTTTCTAATCTTTAAGTTAATCCAAGTAAGCGAGTGAAGAAAATTATAATCATGTAGATTTAGATTTGTAACAATACTTTAGTAAACCTTATAAAATACGGAAAATGAGAAAATAGGAATAACAAGACTTGCACCTTCTTCAACATTTGATTCATTGGTGTAGATAATGAATACCGACATTAAATTTATTTACATATCCTTAAAATTAATAAATTCATATACAACATAAGTTAATAATTACTAGTTGATTCCTCATTTTCATTTTTTTACTTTATTTTTCAATTTTAGTACTTTTCTTATGATGCGGTAAACATGCATGTACTTGTAACACCATTTTAACAAGCCTAGAATTGAGACAAGAGAATGTCAAGACTTGTACCACCTTGAATGTTGATTCATAGTTAAAGACTATGAATATCAATATCAAATTCATTAGTAAATCCTAAAATTTTTATAAATTCATATGTAAAATTAATTAATAACAAATATTTAATTCCTCATTTTAAATTATTTACTGTATTTTTCAATCCAATTACTTTTCTTTATATATTTTCTTACGATAGCAAATCCCAATTAACTTAAAAAAAAAAAAATCTTTGTTCAACTTAAAAAATATTATAGAAATTCTAATTTATTTCTTTGGCAGCACCTAGAGATTCCAATTGTTTCAAAAGTAAAGACCACTGATTATGCAAATCAAACCAAAGTGAAGAGAGTTACTGTTACAAAACAGCCCCTTTATCTTTAATTATAACACAATTGCACCATTCTACTTTTTGACGGCCAATCAAATAAAGTCAATCGTGAATACCACTTCGTCAATGGTCATTTTATACATTATCTTGTTTTCCTTTTTAACTGTCTTTCTAATATTATATGTGCATAATTATTACTTCCATTCGCTCGAGTAAACTCTCTGAAAATAGTTTCTAATTTTCACATTTTCATTCTCTGAATCTTGTGTCCTTTCCTCTCTGATCTGTTGTCTAATTAAACCTGTGAAGAAGAAAATTCAAGTAACATTCTCTTCCTTTGATTTTCGCAAACAGAATTAATAGTTTGTCCCTTTGGTTTTCCTTCCTTTGTCGTAGTGTTTTCTTTCAGTTCTATTTTGCCAATTATTAAAAAAAAAAAAAAAAAAAAAAAAAAAAAACCTCCAGCTGCATTGAAGGGCTTAGTGGTTAGTACTTTGTTCCTTGATTTCGTTTTTGTTATGATTGTCGATGTCTTCTCTTTTTTACTCTCCAAATTGAAAAACAAAAAAGAAGCAGGAAAAAAAAATCTAAAAAGAAAAACACTCTGCTCTGCATCAAGTGGCTGTTCTTAAATACCATAAGAAGATCAGGTTTGCTGTTCTTTGATTTCATCCTCTTCTTATCATGATTTGTTCCGTTGTTGTCTGATTCTCTTTTATTATTGTTTTACATATACGTAGATTTTCTTACACTTATTTTCTTCTTGTTGCTGTTAGTAGCCCCTTTCATTAAAATTTTCCATTTGTGTCTGATTAAATAAGATAGTTCTGAAAAAACAAAAACAAAAAAGATAGTGCTGAAGAAAGAAAATTTAAAAAGCAAAGAAAACAAGATAAGAAATATATAGTAAACTAGAAATAGGTTTATATGGACTTCATTATCGGGGTCGGTACTGCAATTGTGTCCAAACTAGCCGAGTACGCAGTTGTCTTCGCTCGCCGGCTGTGTCACTACACAAGCGATGTTGATAACCTTAGAGCTCAAGTTCAACAACTCAATGATGCAAGACAAAACCTACAAGGTCGAGTTGACGAGGCTGGTGGAAAAGGCGAAGATATTCACGACGAAGTTCAAAACTGGCTGACGAGCGCACGAGGCATCTCCCAAGGAGCCGAGGATTTTCTGAACAACAATCAAGGTCGTGCAAATATCAGCTGCTGCAGTGTGCAAATTCCGAATCTGGTGTTCCGGCGAAAGCTGAGCAGGGAGGCAAGGCAAATCGTAGAGGACCTTCAACGTGAAATTCAGGCTGCCCAGAGTTTCAATGCGGTTGCTTCTCGTCCTGCTCTGCAGACTGTTATTGCGATGAGAGGTGATTATGAGGACTTTGGATCGCGGAAGACAATTTTGGAGGATATCATGAAGGCGTTAAAAGATCCTAACGTTAGCAGGATTGGAATTTACGGTATAGGCGGCATTGGCAAAACAGCGCTTGCTAAAGAAGCTGCTAGGCAAGCCGCGGAGACCAAGTTATTCACTGAGGTGGCTATGACGTCTGTATCCCAAACTCAAGATTCCAGCAGATTGCAACAAGAAATTGCAGAGAAGATAAAACTTGATATTGAAGGACTTCACACTGTATCCGCGCGGGCAGATCGGCTACAGCGTCGACTGAAGGAAGAGAAGAGTATTCTGATTATTTTAGATGATATCTGGGACGAACTGGATTTGATAGAGGTTGGAATTCATCTCGAGAATGAAGGATGCAAGATATTGATGACTTCTAGATCCCAACCTGTTTTACGTTCTATGGGTGCTAATAGGTATTTCCCAGTTGATGATTTATCAGACAGTGAAGCAATGAACTTGTTTCGGACCATTGTAGGTGATATTGTTGAGCAACGGGATTTTAACAGATTGGCAATCGATGTGGTTAGAGAATGTGGACGCTTGCCACTAGCTATTAAAGTAGTTGCCGGTCCATTAAAAAGTCAGAATAACTTGTCCGTTTGGAGGAATACTTTGAATCAACTACGAAGTATTATTTCCCCGACAAATATTGCTGAGCCGCTAAGAGAGGTTTACCGGAGTATAAGGCTTAGTTACGATTCGTTAGCTGATGAAGACAAGTCATTGTTGTTGCTATGCAGTCTATACGGTGAAGATACGGACATTAGAGTTGAGGATCTAAGGATGATTGGCGTGGGTTGGGGCTTGTTTCAGAATGTCGGTACATTAGTAGATGCAAGAACGAGGGTGGAGTCATTGGTCGTCAAACTGAAAGATCGTTGCCTGTTGTTAGGTGGTCGTCATTATGATAGTGTCAAAATGCATGACGTTATTCATGATGTTGCTATATCAATAGCATCAAACGAGGAACGTATGCACAGTGTGACAATAAATGAGTTGGAAGATTGTCAGAAGAAGAAAAAGCTCAAAGACTCGAAAGCGATCTCTCTGCTTCGACATCCGTATTTCAATCAACTTCCTGAAAGGTTGGAATGTTCGGCGTTGGAGTTATTCCTTCTTCCTTTTGGTCGAGGAGATACTATACCAATTCAAAACCACTTTTTAGAAGGAAGTAAAGATCAGCTCAAATCTTTGTTTCTTGATAAAGCAAAGTTGGTGGCCGTACCTTCATCCTTCCATTTACTTCAGAATCTACAAACCTTATGTCTACGTGTTTGTGTGCTTGAAGATGTAAATTTTATTGGAGATCTAAAGAATTTGCAAATTCTTGATCTTTCGTTGTCCACGATTAAGCAGTTGCCCGTAAAAGTAGCAAACCTAAGTCGTTTACAACTTCTAAATTTGGAAGGTTGTCAAGATCTAAAACTGATTGAGCCCAATGTCATCTCAAGTTTGAAACAGTTAGAGGAGTTGAACATCTCAGAATATTTTGATAAATGGGAAGTTGGAGAAGTCGATGTCAGCAGAAGAAGTAATGTGAATCTCGCTGAAATAGAGAATTTGCAGCAACTCACTTCCTTATCCTTGAGAGTACCAGATGCCAAAACTTTTCCAAAAGATTTCAAGTTTAGTGAAAAGTTGGAGAGATATCGAATCTCAATTGGTGGCCAAGTGCACTACTGGCTTTCAACTGGAATTTCGAGGTCGTTGCGTCTAAACCTCCATGAAAGAAGTCAATTAACAGCACTTGGTCTCGAATCGTTGATGAAAAGGTCGGAGGGGTTATCATTAGATGGATTAATAGATGTCAAGAATGTCGTTTACGATCTGGACAGTGAGGGCTTTTGTGACTTGAAGTGTCTTGATTTGAAAAACAGCGATGGAGTTATATACATCGTTGATTGTGTGGACCACCAGATTCATCCTCACAAGGCCTTTCCAGTGTTGGAGAGCCTGCGCCTTGAGGGATTAAGAAACTTGGAAAGGATATGTCATGGCAAGCTCCCGGAAGATTCATTTAAGAATTTGAGGGACGTCAGAGTGTGGAGTTGTGATAAATTGAAGAATGTCTTCCCTTTGTCTATCTTCAAAAGACTTCACTCTGTAGACGTGTATGGTTGTGAGATGATGGAGGAGATAGTAGGCCATGTGAGATCAGAAGATGATGGAGCTGTTGAATTTCCTGTATTACGCTCCATGAGTTTATGGAAATTACCAAAGATGGTTAAATTCATGAGTTGGTCTGAGGCGGAGGCAGCTGGCGGCTCTTCATCAGTAGAGTCTCCCGACCCTTTGTTTGGTGAAAAGGTAATATAATCATTTCCAACTTTCCTTTTGTTTTTTATTTAGCAAAATAGCCTTTTGTCTTTTTTATTTATTTATTCAGATTTAATCAATCAGTGATTGACTTGAAAATTGGTGATTACAGTCAATTACTAATTTATCAGATTACCAATATTATGTGGTCAATCACGAATCAATCAGTTAAGAAAATTGATTGACAATTTAAAAAAAATGACATTTTAACTAATTTTTAAAAACTTTAGATATTTGTTAAAAAAACTTCTTAAAAAAAAAAACTATTTACCTCTAAATCCAAAAACAAAAAAAAAAAAAAAAATTGAAATATATCAACACAAACTTACATACTATTTCCATCTTATTCCTAGTATTATATCTAGACTACATATATAAGAAACGGGATGCTCATTTCACCTCAACTTATACTTTTTTTTATTTTTATTTTTAAGACTTAAAAACAATTTTACAATACGTATGTGTATATGTAATAATATATATTCTTTACTCACTGAAAAGCTTTTACATCACTACAAATTCAATCAATCCAATTTCCAGCTATGTTTGACATATTTTTGTATTGGTCTTCAAGACAATATTTTCTTTTCTTTTCTTTTTTTTAAGCGTCAAAAAACTTTTTTTTTTTTTTGGTTAGTACGAAATTAGGTCAATTTGTTGAATCAATTGAAAATTTATGGTTACGAATTTGAAAATGTTTATATATACGAAACAGATTTCTATATAGGTTCAAACAAAGGTTCAAACAAAGGTATTAGTTAAATTTTTTATATTAAAATTTTCAGTTATACTATTTATATAGTGAACTGTCAAATTTTAAGTCATGTTAATTAATTAATGTTTGGATGTATGATTTTCATCTTTAATTACGTAATCATTTTTACTTTCACAAAATATGTATTTCACGTTATTTATAGGTTTTATATCCATGATATATGGGAAAGTTAGTATTGTACATCTTTAGCCCAAAAAAAGAAAACAAAAAACAACAACAAAAAAAAAAAAAACAAAAACAAAAACAAAAACAAAAACAAAAGAAGAGAAATATATGATATACTTTAGCAGATTGTGGAGATAGTGCTTTCTTTTTTTCAAAAATTTTTTTGTTCTAAATTCTTCAGTTTTGAAAACTGTCACATTGTCTTTAATTCCTTCCTTTTATTTTGCTATTATTTAAAAGCAAAAAACTTTTGAAACTCATAACATGAAGATTTGTAGGACATTCAGTCATGTTTGGAGCCACTTGGTTCATCGAAAATTGTTGCAGACTTATATATATATATATATATATATATATATATATATATTATTGGCTGAAAAGGTTTTACATCACTATATCCAAATATAGACATTCCATCTAAGAGGATTAAAATACTTTTGTTTATTAACAAAAATTCTTAATTTCTTAAGTAAAAAAGAAAAATAAAGTACCAACCTCACTTAGACTAGCTCAGCAGAAGCAGAGGAGGCTTGCAGTCTTAGCTCTAAGGTCTTAAGTTATCAAAACCTGTGGTGTATTATTTCAATTCCATAAAGTCGGTGGCTCGGTGTCCATAGGGCTTAATGTCACAAATTCTAAATTAATAATTAAAAAAAAAGTTCCATTTGGTAAATTGAAATAACAGTAAAAAAAATTTTGAGAAATTGAATTAAGATGGTTAAAATTTGATTTTTACTAATTAATTTCTTTTTTTTTTCCTCAACAAAAGAGGAAAGACTTATATTATGGACCTTATGCATATCCTAAAATTATCCACTAAAGCTCCCAACACATCGAGATTTTACAAATTTAGTTAGATAAAAACAAAAGGATAGTAACTTAGTTCAAAGAAAACATGAAATAAACTAGACAGAATAAATATTATTCAAAGTTATGGTACCCGATATGTAGTCTATTACTTTTGAACATTTAAACTTTTTTATTGTTTAAATTTAATCTCATCCATAGAATTGAGAGAATATGCATATCTAATATATATTGTAATTAAGTATAATATAGGGAAGATTAATTATCTAATTAGTAAAGCATTTTCAAGTCAATTGTGTATACACATATTCAAATTATCTTTTACAGCTTGAGTTTCCCGGCTTGGAGAGATTGGATTTGCATGGATTGAATGCTGTTGAAAGTGTCTGGCAGCTTCAAACAACTTGTTACATGGTCAACTTAACGAGCTTATCTGTACAAAACTGCAATAGTTTGAAGTATCTATTCTCTTTGGCTATGGCTGAAAGACTTGTAAAACTGAAGAATCTTCGAGTATATGATTGCAAACTCATGGAAGATATTGTAGTCACAAAGAAATTGGGAGAGGAAGGAAGGTCCGGGAATAAGATTTTATTTCCTCAACTAGAATATCTCAAGCTTTGTAAACTTTCAACTCTCAGAGCGCTCTATCACGAAGAGGTATTACTTTATATTTCTAATCTTATATTTTATCTAGTCTGATCGTTGCATTATTTTTGCTACGCATTAGGTAATTCATGTTATGAAACTTTAGTGCTGGAGTTGATGTAAATTTTGGTAACTTCGAGTTTGATTAGAAACAAAACAAAGGTAATATACGTAAGGCTTGAAGGTATACAAAAATATTTCCACAAGTCAAAATATTATGATTTAGAATCTGATATGTTGGCCATATATTATAAAAAGTTACCCTTGGCCTTGGGATACATTTGGTGAAAATATTTTATAATGTTGAGTTCGCTACCGAGTAGAGAGCTGTAAACTTTCCATTTTTATACTAAATGCAACTATATTCCGATGACTATCAACATGTACACGTGTTCGCATCTAAGGGAAGAGTCTAAAATGTATTAGTCTAAGCTAGACTACACCAGAAAACTACCTACAGCATGTATTAGTAGTCTAAAATGTAAAATGTCTATTCTTAACTAAATGCAATGGCGAGATTTTTTTTTGGGCATTTCCTAATCAATCTTCTAGTGCACGAGTACACTTCTACGTTGAAAGTATTCTTAATTAGTAATTACGAAAAAATTCAATTGCGATTTTTCTTCACATCCAATGTCAATACTAAGCTTCAAAGAAGCGAGAAAAATGATATTCAACTTTTTTTTCCCACTTGGCTCTGTTACCAGATGTCACAATCTTGAGAAACTTCAATTGAATGGTCTTTTGGTAAATGTTATATGCAAGGATCGACAAAATGAAGTCGGTGCTGCCGCACAAGAATATGATGGATGGCTGATCACACGTTTGAAGGTGCCAATGTTGGATAACGTTCCTAAGCTGAGGCATTTGTTCGGTGAACCAGAAAATGATCATCCAGTTGGCGGTGCCTTACAACCAGTAAAAACTCTGTTTGTGTCAATTTTGCAAAATTTGACAATTCTGGAAGTGTCATTTTGCCATCGATTGACGTATTTACTAGCTTCCTCAATGGCTACAAGTCTGGTACAACTCAAAGAAATGAGAGTAACTGATTGCAACAGAATTACAGAAATAATCACAGATTACAGAGAAAGTGAAATAACAAAGGGTGAACATGATCGTGAGTTTGTTTTCCCGCAGTTGGAGATTTTAGTGCTTCGCCATTTGCCAAATCTTGGGAGCTTCTTTTCGGGAAATAATGTCATGAGATTTCCAAAGCTGGAGAAGTTATTTGTGAGCCAATGCCCTGAGATGAGGACTTTCTCCCATGGAATTATAATAAGCAGCTCGATGTTGAATACAATCATTACAGAGATAGACGATGACTCGATGTGGAGGGATACTTATCACTTGATGAATCGTGCTAAAGCTGTACGAGAACATTGGGATGGCGATGTTAATACCACCGTGAGACAGCTTCGGGAGGACGATTCAGATTTGGCATTGCAACAGCTATTCGCTGAAACGGTATGTTCTTAATTTACATTTGTTGGATATAATTCCTTATGATAGTCGTTCTATACTTTTACTAAAGCATAACAGGCTTGCCAGCTACGTCTAATAAATTTTAGATCTCAAGTGAAGCTGAGTCTAATAAATGTAATTTCTTTTGTGATTGAAATTTCAGGATGTTCATTATTCAGGAGAAGGTACCCCTATCACAGGCAGCTAGACTATAGATTGCCATAAGCTCATTCCAAACCAGCTGGTAGCTAAAATTTGATATCTTTTTCCTCGCCTTCTTGCTTTTCCCATTTTCGTTCCTGCATTATAAAAACGGTTAATTACAAAAATCCCCTCAAATTTCAAAACATAACACCCATCTGCCAAACTTTGAAATCGTAACAATGAAACTCAAGTTATGTGCACATGATAAGGAAATTAATTATAAAAATTTTCCCTAGATTATAGGCCTTATAACTTTTTCATTCCCTCTAAATTTTAAAATATAACATTCATTCTCTCCGATCTATGCTCGTTGACATATAAAGTCCTTATGTATGAGTTTATTTATATTTTGTTTTTTTAAAACGATATTTCTTATATTTCTTATGGTTTTAATCAAAGAACTTAAAGTGTGCATTAGAATAGAGGATAAAATAGTAATTATGAATTTAATATCTCAACAACCATGTTTAATACTTGATATGTGTAATTTCCAACCACGAAAGTAATAGAAGGACCATATTTGTTAACAAAATAAAGATCGGGGGGAACGGATGTTACATTTGAAATTCAAGGAGTAAAATATAATAAAGTCTATAATTTAGAGTGAATTTTTGTAATTGATCCAAAAAAGTTTGCTATCTAATAAAAGAAAAATACTAAGGACATTAACTCTAATATCAGCTTTGGAGTACTAATCTATATAGTATATGAGTTGTCATTCTTTCATTAGTAAATGTTTAAATATTACCATATCAATTGATTATATGTACCAACAAAAGTATGACATGTAAGTTGGTACTCAAAAAATTAGTATTAGAATTAGTATCCCTAGTACTACAAATATAAAACAAGAAAAACTTAATTATATTTTAGCAGGTGATTTGTTGTTTGATTGTCACTCTAGTTCATGCATGTAATTCAAGAAAAAATTTTGATGGGGGCAGTATCCCCTTTCGCCTTATTTTGAGGCATAAAATTTAGTGCTTACGCCTTTTGAGGAAAAACCAAAATAAATCTGTAATGCTAGAATAACTAGAATATTGGTTCAACTTTTTTTTTTTTTTTTTAACTTAAATTTCACCTAACTGTGTGTTAATTATTGGGATTAGTCTATTTGAAAAATAAAATAAAAAAAGAAAAAGAGAAAGAAAAGGAAAAAGAGCGAGAGCGAGAGAGCAATATGCACGTAGTAGCTAATTTTCTCTGTTAATATTGTATGAGATTTACATTCAATGATCAACTTTCCTGCTAATTTTTCCCTGTTTCCTTCATCTCAGAAACTTGTTCGTTAGTTAATTTTTTTTTAGCCAAACTAGTTCCTTAATTATCTTTACGTAAAGATAAGTAATTGTTCATTAATTACTTATCTTTACGTTTATCTACTCAATTTTGTTTTTTGACTTGGTTGCTCAGTATGATATTATACTTCTGTTTGACTAAAAGAAAATAGATTTCCATGTCTTGAATTCGATCTCGTCACAGATTCATCCTTATGCCCTTGGTAGATTACTTAAAATAATGTCAGTTTGGTATCTTTCTTAACCAAAATTTTCCTTTTCTTAATAGAGAAAGCATGACAGATCCAATTGTCTGACAAACTCATTTCATATATCTTTCTTTGTTTGCTTCTAATTAGTAGTTGGAGTTCTGATGATGACAATAAATCCAGCCTTGACGATGTTTGATTCTAGAAGGGAATATCCTATTCAATTGCTTCATGTCGTAACGGTAGAACTATGGTGTCAAAGCAATGGTGGGAACAGTGGTAAGCCACGTTTAGCCTATGATCTATGTACTTAGTCCTCTTTTTTTTTTTTTTCTTTTTTTTTTTCCCCCCGTAGAGAAATTGAAATCTTAACACATTTTTATGTAGTTTGAAATTTTTGAAGTAAAAAATTTAAGACAGTTTTTACTCTCATATATTAATGGATCATATTCTTGCTTTGAGTAGATTCACTATCTCAAGAGTTCAGTGAAGGAGTATTACCCAAAACAATTGGCCTACTACTAGGTGTGGATGAAAATCAGGAAGATCGAACATAATGTGGAAGGAATAAATTAAAACATATGATAAATGTTTTGAGTGTGTTTCTTTGCTATGTAATTTGTGTGATTTATGGTTGTAAAGTCTGGTGGAAATAGGATCGCAATTTATTTTCCTTGAGTCTTGTTTGTGTAATTTACTCCATGGACCAGACTTTGGATATCATTACATGATTTGGTCTCATCGAGTCTCTTATTGATAGTGCACGTGTAAAAATTGTGCTCCAATCCTTAACCTTTGCGTTACCATTCATGCATGCTTAATTAGCACATATTATTTTCTTTTCAATCCCGAATTTTTCATATTTGTCCAATTTGAAGGCTAGGGTAGAACGACATGGCAAGCTCTCTTACGATGCAAGGCCTACAGTTAATTTAGGGATTAACATTTTTTAATTTGTTTTTTATTGACCTTTTTATATATAAATAATTGATGGTCACAAGAATAAATAAGTTCACGAAGACATTTTTTTTACTAGCTCAGCATCCTTTACTTAGATGAAATTTATTATTAAAAAAAAAAAAACAACTCTCTGAATTGTAGAGGGAAAAAAAAAAAACATAAACAATTACCCACTACACTACCATCCTATAGATTAGGGATCTACATGAACAAACCAGCTGCATAACTAAAATCCTTTGTCAGGAAAAAAAAAATCTGAAGGAAAAAAATCCAATACAGAAAAAGAGTGCGTGATCGAGGAGAACCAAAGCACCTTAAAAAAGGAGAAGAAATCTGTAAAAACAAAACCATTCATATCTACATTAAGTAAAGGCCAGGTGAATATAATCTAGAATCGAGAACCGGCAACTAAAGTGATAATCTTGAATTGAAACCATTGGATTCATGAAAACTATGAGAGACCCTAAATAGCAAGACCTCTACATAACGTAATAAAATAAAATAAAATAAAAATGCAACTATCTACTTTAGAATTACCATGAAACTTTATCTGATTTAGACTTGAAAAGATCAACTGTATAAATAGAGTCATATTCGAACTACAAATTATGTTATTGGAACTCCTAAGCTTTTTCAATTTCCAAAATAAAAACAACTAATTCAATCTCAAAAGCAAAAGAAATATTACGAGGAGTAGCAAAAACAACCTTTAACAAAATCCCTATTAGTCCCCGAGAATGACCTCATAACCTACAATGCCAAAAGCATCTCGTGCATCATTTGTATTCAACTTAATCCAACTATGAGAAGGAGACAATCATTCTTACTACTATGATATCAAGTCAATGCGAATCACTTAATTTATCGGGAAAAAAAAACACTTTAAATAAATTTATAAAAATAAAGGAATAAATAATAAATATCATATTTACTTGAAAAAATAATATATTTTTAATATAAAATTTGTTTATCTAGTAAATATAATTATTTATTTGATAAAAATGTATCTACTCCTCATTAAAAACTTGTGAATATGCTATCTAAATTACGAAAAAGCCTTTAATAATATTTTTTTAGGTAAAATCCAGTTTTAATTTGGTAAATCAATTATTTGCTAATAAATTTTTAATTTACATAATTTTTTTAAGGGTAAGTAACAATATTTTTTAAGCACGATTTATAAGTTAAATTCAAGATAAACCATTTATCTATCAAATAAAGACGTTATTATAAGTTAAAGAGCTTTGTATATGCTCAATTATAGAATTGCCAAAGAATTCGAGGAATTTTCCCGTCACCAGATCTCGGTTCATGTCCTCCTCACTGAGCTTCATCAAATTTTACTGATGAAATCGCTCTTTGTTGAGGGTTATGTCTCTTGTATCGCAGAGTTGTTTCATCTTTGACATTGGTATTTATACACAATTTTAATTTGAATTATAATTTCTCTTTAAAAAAAATTCAAGATATATCATTTATCTATCAAATAAAGTCATTATTATTAGTAAATCCTTCATTTACATTGTTTTTTTTTTCTTTTTTTAGTTTACAACATCTGCAGTAAAATTTGATTACCATGAAAATTGATCATTTGTAAGTTTTTTATTACCAGTAAATTTTTATTTACATTTTTTTATTTATTTACAGTTTTTTTTATGTGTGTGTGAAATCCTGTAAAGTCAATATTCACAAGGTGAAATCAGAATTTCTCATTTAATTCCTTCAATTTACTAACATTTTTTTTTAAATTTTATCTCAGATAATAAATTCAATCTTTACCATGTAAATTCGATATTCACTAATGTGAATTCATAATTTACAAATAAATCCTTTACATAGTTTTTCAAATTTTTAGAGTATCTTTTCTTAATAGAGGGTTTAATATATCTAATGAACCGAATCTGTACTAGATAAATTTAATATTAACTATATAAATCCAAAATCAATCAAGTAAATCTTTAATTCACATTGTTATTTTTTTAATTGTTGTTTTTATTCTTTTATTTTAATTGTAGGTTTTAACTAAAAAAGAAGATTTACCTTAAAAAAAATAAAAATAGAAATTGAAAATCCTATAACCCCAAATTTAAAACCTAAATCCTAAATTAAAACCCTAATCTCAAAGAGAATCCTCAATTCAATTGAGATAAAAAAAATCCCAAATTAGAAACCCTAAACCTAAAATTGAATCCTAAATATCTGATAGAAGCCCCAAAATACCTTAATTATATCTAACCATCCCACCCAAAACTTAATGTCATCATTGCCACCAAACGAGGTAGCTGATGGTCACTATCAGAATGGTGATGGCATCGATAAAGAGAGCTGTGTGTTGAAGGGTGTTGTCGATCAACTATAGATGATAGTTGAATTCATCGCTTTGTTGGCATGTAGAACGAAATGTTGTCGTTTGAAAAACTTGCTATTAGCTCATATTTCCTTTTTTTTTTTTTTTAAGTAATTGACCAAAATGGTCCCTGAACTCTTTAGAATGTGATAACTTGGTCCATATTTTATTAATTTTGGCTGATGTTACCCTAAACTCTCTAAATGTTGGCAATCTTAGTACTTTCTGTTAAATTTCTAATGGAATGAGTCATGTGCAATACATGTGATTTTAATTTAAAAGTGTATTTTAATAATTTAACAATAATTAATTTGAGAAAATAATTTAAAAACTTCATCTATCTCCTTTCTCTCCCTCATCCCCCCTCTATCTCTCCATTTCCTTTGCTCTAATCTAAGCAGCAAAAACCCAAGGGTCAGCGACGGAGAAGATAGGGGTGGGCGTGCGTTTGACGGCGGAGGGTGGTGGGGGGCTAGGATTTTGGGAAATGCTTGGAGTGTGGGGGGGCTTTATCTTGAGTTCGCTTGGGGGGGGGGGGGGTAAACGACGACGAAGAAAGAGGGGTAGCTGGTTGGGGCTAGGTTCGGCGACCAATCAGGGATGGAGAGGGGGGCGATCGTCGACGGGGGAGTTCGTTTTGGGGGGGGGGGGGGATTATCGGCGACTGAGAAGAAGGGGGTTGGGTTCGGTGAGCAGTGTACGAAAGAGGGCGGCTAGATCTTGAATTCGTTGGTTGAAAGGGGGGGAGGGGTTGGGCTTCTCTCTCTCCCCGTCTTCTTCTTCATCTTTTAATTGTATATTATGGGGTATTGTCTTTAATAAGTGTATTTTTGTCTTTTGATAGCTAATAAACTCGTGTGATAGGTCACATGACCTTTTCGGTTAAAATTTTACAAAATTGGACAAAAATGACTAAATAATGCCAATATTTAGAAAGTTTAGGGTTCATCTTCGTTAAAATTAAAAAAAAAATAGGGATCAAATCGTCACTTTTAAAAGAGTTCGAAGATCATTTTGGCTACTTATTCAATTTTTTTTTTTCAATTAAAAATGGTACAGTGTGGTTTCTCTTTTTCATTTAAGAAAAATGTTTTTTTTAATAGGTAAATTGCCCAGTTGATTTCTAACATTTTTCATGAAATTACAATTTGATCTCTTTTTTTGTGATTAAAAACTCTATAAACTTTTTAAAATGGAGTAAAATGATCCTTTTTGTTAGCAAACATAAAAATTACATAATTTACTATCTAATAGTAGTAAGAAAAAAAAAATCTTGATCTAACTAATATGTATAATATACATGATTTGTTCTACTAAATTTTTAATCTTTCTTGGAAAAAAGGGTCTATTTTGCGTCATGTTAGAGAGTCAGAGAGCTTTCAGCCGGGAAAAAAAAAAAAGAAAGAAAAAAAAACGACGCAATAAAACATACATTTTTTGACATTCCTTCCTCTTCTTCGTTTGTGCAAACTCTAGTCTATGATCTATATACTTTGTTCCCCCCCCCACACTTTTTTTTTTTTTTTAGGGTGGGTGTGTGTGGAGAATTTGAAATCTTAACACGTTTTTGCACAACCTGAAAATTTTGAAGTAAAAAAATTTAAGTAAGCTCTTACTCTCATAATAATGGATCATATTTTTGCTTTAAGCAGATTGATTATGTTACGCCCTAGAAATTCATAAACTTAATTCATGAACTATTATCATGAATTTCCTTTATTAATATACTTTTTAATGAATTATTTTGATGAATATCAAATTTCAAGATCATGAATGATTATATATGTATCATCAATATGATGATGTCGATGATCTAACAATGTTGAACGTTTCTATTTAAATGAGAAATTATAAATATATAAAAGATGAGTTGAATGATATATAAATTATATAAAAAACTTATTATATCGTATTAGAGGGATAAATTTAATATTTGGGAAGAATCCCGATTTTAATTGGTAGGTCAGTTTGATGGCCTTAGTATTTATTTTGGTGATATCAATATTTAAGTTTTGAGAGTATGATTGGGAAAATTAATGTATATATAAAAATGAATGATTAGTATTTACTCTCAAAATTCCAAAGGTGGAAGATTGATCCAGAATCGTGCTTAAATTTAAATCAATGGTGTATATTTTATGTTATAAGATACTAGGAAATCCAATGGCAAGCTTTGGATGATAAGTGATCAATGAGAGCTTAAGGTAAGGATTGGTACGATGGAAGATCCACTGGATGAGAATAAGGATGACAACCTTAGATCAATGGTGGAAAAATTGGAAGAAAGAAAACAAAATAAAAATGAGAAAGCCAAAAGGGGATCCGGATTTTTGTGGTCAAAAGCAAGTAGAAATTTGAACAAATAGGGGGGGGGGGGGGGGGGGGGGGGGGGGGAGAAAGTGGTGCATGCATGCAACCTCATGTAAGAGATGACATGGCTTGTTTTGGTAATTTGACCCAAAGAAGAGACAAGTGAAAGTGACCCCAACAAAATTTTCACACCAACTCCCTCTCATAAGTGGCGGCAATGTAAGGGAGAATCAACCAAAAAATTTTCATTTTTACCCCTCAAAATACAGCTTCTTTAAAGCAAATATTGATTGAAAACAAGCTCCTACCATCTCATTTTATTCTCACATAAGTTAAGCTAAAAACTAGCTTATCTAGCCACTACCAAGCTCAAAACAAAAGAAAGAACCACCAACACTATTCTCCATCTCCAACACTCCTCTAGAACCCTCCTCCATCCATTTTCAAGCTCCAAGTAACCTTTTACCAAGTTCGAAGAAGTGTGAAGTGGAGTTAGAAGATGTTTTACTAGAGGTAACTTAGTGATATTCTTCGTATTTTAGTCATTTTTGGAGAACTAGAGCATAATGTTTAGTTAGAATCTTAATATTTGACTTCTTCTTACCTAGGAAATTTTTTGAGTAAAACATTGGAGATCCGAGATCTTAAAGGATCTATGGAGTATTTCGGTAAGATCTACGAATTTTGTTAAGAGTTTGTAGTGGACGTAGTAATATGGCATGCTTAGAAACTTTGGTAAAAAATAATAATAATAATAATATATAAGATTCTACAGAGGATCAACTTCATTTTAGGCTTTGGAATCATTTGGTTTACTTTTGTATGTCTAAAATTATGATCATTTGAATTTGTGACACAAAATTAGAGAAAAAAGGAACTCTAGGGTACAATCTAGCCATGGTTTTTGTGTACTCCGAACCTCTTAGTCTCAAAATTTTGATTATAAGTTATAGATCTAAAAACTATATTCTTTGAGCTTTCCAACAAGATATCATATGCCTTAATAGATAAATGTACAGTTTTTGGTGAATTTTACAAGTTTGGACTACGAACTGAGAGTTTTTGTCAGAACCTTGTACATCCATGGTTTTTGTATATTTTGGATTAGGAAAGCATAATGTTTTGGTAAAACTGTTTTCGTGTATGAACTAAACACCATAAACTTTCCGACGACATAACTTTTGCCTTATTTGGACTTGTTAGTGAATTGTTATGATTTTTCTAATTCTATCTATAAACTTG
>CM046363.1:8548902-8567850 GCA_025413025.1 Ficus hispida
GAGTCAATTATTTTTAAAAATAATCTAAAAATAAAAAGATTATAATGATTAGATTGAAAAGTTAAGACACGAATATTGGTATTGGTTATACCTTGTGATAAATTTACCACGAAATTTATCGTGTAACAAATTTGACATCAAAGATAGCACTCCATTAGAGAATACTTTTTTTCATCCAAATGCTAAAATTTATTATTGACACATCAATTTAACATTGTATTTGAGATGCGAGGTCTTGAACAAGATTGGGCAAGACGAAGATGTCAGCACATCACACCAGATCATCAAAACTTTCCTCAAACACAAATCTACCCCTCGAAGATTCTACTAAAATTTGAAATAATGGGAATGACACTAAAAACTGAAAATAACGAAGCCCTTTATAATGCTAAATCATGTAAGCTCATAAACTTAGACATACGAGACAGAGAGTTAAACAAGACATTCTTGAAAACCCATGATCAGGTACCAGTGGAAGGTACAGAAGAGCTTTATTGAATACTCTCAACACCGTTGAACAAACACTGTAGGACTTCACTTTCCAGGCAATGTTCAAGGCACGCTCACAGCAAGGAATATCCAAATTCTCTCAAGGCTACAAATTTTAAGGGTTTTCGATGAGGCTCATGTGTCTCCAGCCAGAGGCATGTGCCTCCGCAAATCATATATTAGTATCTCAAAGAAACTTCAACCTCAATTTCAAAGCTCTGTATTCTTACTAGCAGTTAAAAATTGACTCGTTTCTCTACGCCCGCTAATGGATTACCTCTCAACACGGGTATTCTCTAAAAAATAAATCCTGCCAAGTATTTTTCACTTTTAAGTTGCTATCAAGAATCTACAATTCCATTACATCTCCACTTCAATGTATAACAATCACGACTAATCACAGAAAAGACAAAGCAAAACTATATTAAAAAAAAAAAAAAAACATCTTTTTGTGACTTAATCTAAGACTCAACTTCTTCGCCCAAAAAAATAAAAATAAAAATCGATCCCTCAGTTATAGAAGAGTAAGAGACTACATATAGAACAGAATATGAAATTCTCTAAAAACAAAAATAGAAAATTACAGAAAATAAAATAGAATTAGACACACCCAGAAGCTCGATATCTTTCATAATATTTCTCATGTCCATTCTTTCGTCTTTGGAATTACTAGGAGCCCTTGGGATCTCCCTCTTTCCCATATTTTAACCTTGTGCATATCTACTTTATTCAACTTCTGAGAAACATATAAAGAAGATATTAGTGAAAAACAAAAAAATAAATCAGAGTGAGAGAAGAAAGGGGTGTCTCGAAACTAAAAAAGAAAAAAATCAGATAGGTTCAGTGTTTGATACCTCAACGGTGGCTTTGAACGCCGACAGCGGCGATGGCAGGACAGGTTTGCACAAACGAAGAAGAGGAAGAATGTGAAAAAATTTATGTTTTATTGCGTCGTTTTTTTTTTTCTTTTTTTTTTTTCCCGACTGAAAGCTCCCTAAACTTTAGCATGACGCAAAATAGACCTTTTTTTCTAAGAAAGATTAAAAATTTAGTAGAACAAATCACATATATTATGCATATTAGTTAGATCAAGAATTTTTTATTTCTTTACTACTATTAGATGGTAAATTATGTAATTTTTTATGTTTGCTAACAAAAAGGATCATTCTGCTCCATTTTAAAAGTTTATAGAGTTTTTAATCACAAAAAAAGAGATCAAATTGTAATTTCATGAAAAAGGTTAGAAATCAATTGGGCAATTTACCTATTAAAAAAAACATTTTTCTTAGATGAAAAAGAGAAACCACACTGTATCATTTTTAATTGAAAAAAAAAATGAATAAGTGGCCAAAATGTATTCAAACTCTTTAAAAATGACGATTTGATCCCTATGTTTTTTTTTTTAATTTTAACCAAGATGACCCTAAACTCTCAAATATTGGCATATTTAGTATTTCTGCCTAATTCTGTAAAATTTTAACCGAAAAGGTCATGTGACCTATCACACGAGTTTTATTAGCTGTTAAAGACAAAAATACCCTTATTAATAGACAATATACAATTAAAAGATGATAAAGAAGAAGAAGAAGAAGGGGAGAGAGAAGCTCAACCCCCTCCCCCCCCCTTCAACCAACGAATTCAAGATCTAGCCGCCCTCTTCCTACGCTGGTCACCGAACCTAGCCCTTTTTCTTCTCCATCGCCGATCGCCCCCCGCACCCCACCCCCCCTGTTGCCAGTCTCCGAACCTATATCTCCTCATTCTCTGTCGCTGATTACCCCCCATTGGTTGTTAAACCCAACCCCACCCCCACACCAGTTGCCATAAGATCCAGAACCCCTCCTCCCCCGTGCGTTGATGGCTGAACACAACACACCCCCACCCCGCCTTCTCAGTCACCGATAACCCCCCACCCCCCAAACAAACTCCCCCGTCGACGAACGCCCCCCTCTCCATCCCTGATTGGTGCCAAACCTAGCCCCAACTAGTCCCCTCTTTCTTCGTCGTCGATTACCCCCCTCCCTAAGGGAACTCAAGAGAAAGCCCCCCCCCCCCCCCCCCCCCCCCTCCAAGCATTTCCCAAAATCCTAGCCCTACCACCCTCCGCCGTCAAACGCACGCCCACCCCTATCTTCTCCGTCGCTGACCCTTGGGTTTTTTGCTGCTTTGATTTGAGCAAAGGAAATGGAGAGAGAGAGAGAGGGGGGATGAGGGAGAGAAAGGAGATATATGAATTTTTTTAATTATTTTTTCAAATTAATTATTGTTAAATTATTGAAATACAATTTAAATTAAAATCACATGTATTGCACATAACTCATTCCATTAGAAATTTAACGAAAAGGACTAAGATTACCAACATTTAGAGAGTTTAGGGTAATATCAGCCAAAATTAAAAAAACATGAACCAAATTATCACATTCTAAAGAGTTCAGGGACCATTTTGGTCAATTACTTAAAAAAAAAAAAGGAATATGAGCTAATAGCAAGTTTTTCAAACGACAACATTTCCTTCTACATGCCAACAAAGTGATGAATTCAACTATAATCTATATTTGATCGACCACACCCCTTCAACACACAGCTCTCTTTATCGATGCCATCAGCATTCCGATAGCGACCATCAGCTACCTCATTTGGTGGCAACGATGACATTAAGTTTTGGGTGGGATGGTTAGATATAATTAAGGTATTTTAGGGCTTTTATCAGATATTTAGGATTCAATTTTAGGTTTAGGGTTTCTAATTTGGGATTTTTGATCTCAATTGAATTGAGGATTCTCTTTCAGATTAGGGTTTTAATTTAGGATTTAGGTTTTAAATTTGGGGTTATAGGATTTTCAATTTCAATTTTTTATTTTTTTGAGGTAAATCTTCTTTTTTAGTTAAAACCTACAATTAAAATAAAAAATAAAAACAACAATTAAAAAAATAACAATGTGAATTAAAGATTTACTTGATTGATTTTGGATTTATATAGTTAATACTAAATTTATTTTGTACAGATTTGGTTCATTAGATATATTAAACCCTCTATTAAGAAAAGATACTCTAAAAATTTGAAAAACTATGTAAGGATTTATTTGTAAATTATGAATTCACATTAGTGAATATTGAATTTACATGGTAAAGATTGAATTTATTATATGAGATAAAATTAAAAAAATGCTAGTAAATTGAAGGACTTAATTGAGAAATTCTGATTTCACCTTGTGAATATCGACTTTACAGGATTTCACACACAAAAAAAAAAAAAAAAAAAAACTGTAAATAAAGAAAAAAATGTAAATAAAAATTTACTGGTAATAACAAACTTACAAATAATCAATTTTCATGGTAATCAAATTTTACTGCAAATGTTGTAAACTAAAAAAGAAAAAAAAACAATGTAAATCAAGGATTTACTAATAATAATGACTGTATTTGATAGATAAATGATATCTTGAATTTTTTTAAAGGGAAATTATAATTCAAATTAAAATTAGTACAATACCAATGTCAAAGATGAAACAACCTGTGATATAAGAGACATAGCCCTCGATAAAGATCGATTTCATCAGTAAAATTTGATGAAGCTCAATGAGGAGGATATAAACCGAGATCCGGTTACGAGAAAATTCTCGAATTCTTTGGCAATTCTATAATTGAGCATGTACAAAGCTCTTTAACTTATAATAACGTTTATTTGATAGATAAATGATTTATCTTGAATTTATAAATCGTGCTTCAAAAATATTGTTACTTACCCTAAAAAATTATTTAAATTAAAAATTTATTAGCAAATAATGATTACCAAATTAACACTAGATTTTACCTAAAAAATATTATTAAAGGCTTTTTCGTAATTTAGATATCATATTCACAAGTTTTAATGAGGAGAAGATACATTTTTATCAAATAAATAATTATATTTACTAGATAAACAAATTTTATATTAAAAAATATATTATTTTTCAAGTAAATATGATATTTATTATTTATTCCTTTATTTTTATAAATTCATTAAAGTGTTTTTTTTTGGATAAATTAAGTGATTCGCATTGACTTGATATCATAGTAGTAAGAATGATTGTCTCCTTCTCATAGTTGGATTAAGTTGAATACAAATGATGCACGAGATGCTCTTGGCATTGTAGGTTATGAGGTGTTCTGGGACTAATAGGTTTTGTTAAAGGTTGTTTTTGCTACTCATAATATTTCTTTTGCTTTTGAGATTGAATTGGTTGTTTTTATTTTGGCAATTGAAAAAGCTTAGGAGTTCCAATAACATAATTTGTGGTTCGAATATGACTCTATTTATGCTTTTGATCTTTTCAAGTCTAAATCAGATAAAGTTTCATGGTAATTCTGAAGTAGATGTTGCATTTTTATTATTATTTTATTTTTTACGTATTCAGAGGTCTTGCTATTTAGGTTCTCATAATTTTCATGAATCCAATGGTTTCAATTCAAGATTATCACTTTAGTTGCTAGGTTCTCGATTCTAGATTATATTCACCTGGCCTTTACTAATGTAGATATGAATGGTTTTTTTTTATAGATTTTTTTTCCTTTTTTAAGGTGCTTTGGTTTCCTCGATCACGCTCTCTTTTTTCGTATGGATTTTTTCCTTCAGATTTTTTTTTCCTGACAAAGGATTTTAGTTATGCATCTAGTTTGTTCGTGTAGATCCTAATCTATAGATGGTAGTGTAGTGGGTAATTGTTTATGTTTTTTTTTCCCTCTCAATTCAGAGAGTAGTTTTTTTTAATAATAAATTTGTCTAACTAAAGGATGCTGAGCTAGTAAAAAAAATGTCTTGGTGAACTTATTTATTCTTGTGACATCAATTATTTATATATAAAAAAGTAAATAAAAAACAAATTAAAAAACATTAATCCCCAAATTAAATGTAGGCCTTGCATCGTAAAGAGCTTGCCATGTCGTTCTACCTAGCCTTCAAATTGGACAAATATGAAAAATTCGGGATTGAAAAGAAAATATATGTGCTAATTAAGCATGCATGAATGGTAACGCAAAGGTTAAGGATTGGAGCACAATTTTATACGTGCATATCAATAGGAGACTCGATGAGACCAAATCATTAATGATATCCAAGTCTGGTCCATGGAGTAAATTACACAAACAAGACTCAAGGAAAAAATTGGATCCTATTTCACCAGACTTTACAACCATAAATCACACAAATTACATAGCAAAGAAACACACTCAAAACATTTATCATATTTTTAATTATTCCTTCCACATTATCTTCGATCTTCCTGATTTTCATCCACACCTATAGTAGGCCAATTGTTTTGGGTAATACTCCTTCATGAACTCTTGAGATAGTGAATCTACTCAAAGCAAGAATATGATCCATTAATATATGAGAGTAAAACTGTCTTAAATTTTTACTTCAAAAATTTCAAACTACATAAAACATGTTAAGATTTCAATTTCTCTACGGAAAAAAAAAAAAAAAAGAAGAGGACTAAGTACATAGATCATAGGCTAAACTGGCTTACCACTGTTCCCACCATTGCTTTGACACCATAGTTCTACCGTTACGACATGAAGCAATTGAATAGGATATTCCCTTCTAGAATCAAACATCGTCAAGGCTGGATTTTCATCATCAGAACTCCAACTACTAATTAGAAGCAAACAAAGAAAGATATATGAAATTGAGTTTGTCAGACAATCAGAATATGTCATGCTTCCTCTATTAAGAAAAGGAAAAATTTTGGTTAAGAAAGATACCAAACTGACATTATTTTAAGTAATCTACCAAGGGCATAAGGATGAATCTGTTGACGAGATCGAATTCAAGACATGGAAATCTATTTTCTTTTAGTCAAACAAGAAGTATAATATCATACTGAGCAACCAAGTCAAAAAACAAAATTGAGTAGATAAACGTAAAGATAAGTAATTAACGAACAATTACTTATCTTTACGTAAAGATAATTAAGGAACTAGTTTGGCTAAAAAAAAAATTAACTAACGAACAAGTTTCTGCGATGAAGGAAGCAGGGAAAAATTGCAGGAAAGTTGATCATTGAATGTAAATCTCATACAATATTAACAGAGAAAATTAGCTACTACATGCATATTGCTCTCTCGCTCTCCCTTTTTTCTTTTCTTTTTCTTTTTCTTTTTTTTTTTATTTTTCAAATAGACTAATCCCAATAATTAACACAGTTAGGTGAAATTTAAGTTAAAAAAAGAAAAAGTTGAACCAATATTCTAGTTATTCTAGCATTACAGATTTATTTTGGTTTTTCCTCAAAAGGGGTAAGCACTAAATTTTATGCCTCAAATAAGGCGAAAGGGATACTGCCCCCATCAAAAATTTTCTTGAATTACGTGCATGAACTAGAGTGACAATCAAACAACAAATCACTGCTAAAATAATTAAGTTTTCTTGTTTTATATTAGTAGTACTAGGGATACTAATTCTAATACTAATTTTTTGAGTACCAACTTACATGTCATACTTTTGTTAGTACATATAATCAATTGATGTGGTAATATTTAAAATTTATAATAAAGAATGACAACTCATATACTATATAGATTATACTCCAAAGCTGAGATTAGAGTTAATGTCCTTAGTATTTTTCTTTTATTAGATAGCAAACTTTTTTGGATCAATTACAAAAATTCACTCTAAATTATAGACTTTATTATATTTTACTCCTTGAATTTCAAATTAACATCCGTCCCCCCGATCTTTATTTGTTAACAAATTTGGTCCTTCTATTACTTTCATGGTTGGAAATTACACATATCAAGTATTAAACATGGTGTTGAGATATTAAATTCATAATTACTATTTTATCCTTATTCTAATGCACACTTTAAGTTCTTTGATTAAAACATAAGAAATATAAGAAATATCGTTTTAAAAAAACAAAACATAAATAAACTCATACAAAGGACTTTATATGTCAACGAGCATAGATCGGGGAGAATGGATTTATATTTTAAAATTTAGAGGGAATGAAAAAGTTAGAAGGCCTATAATCTAGGGAAAATTTTATAATTAATTTCCTTATCATGTGCACATAACTTGAGTTTCATTGTTACGATTTCAAAGTTTGGCAGAATGGGTGTTATGTTTTGAAATTTGAGGGGATTTTTGTAATTAACCATTTTTATAATGCAGGAATGAAATGGGAAAAGCAAGAAGGCGAGGAAAAAGATATCAAATTTTAACTACCAGCTGGTTTGGAATGAGTTGTGGCAATCTATAGTCTAGCTGCCTGTGATAGGGTACCTTCTCCTAATAATGAACATCCTGAAATTTCAATCACAAAAGAAATTACATTTATTAGACTCAGCTTCACTTGAGATCTAAAATTTATTAGACGTACTGGCAAGCCTGTATGCTTTAGTAAAAGTATAGAACGACTATCATAAGGAATTATATCCAACAAATGTAAATTAAGAACATACCGTTTCAGCGAATAGCTGTTGCAATGCCAAATCTGAATCGTCTCCGAAGCTGTTCACGGTGGTATTAACATCGCCATCCCAATGTTCTCGTACACTTTAGCTCATTCTCAAGAATCAGTATACCTCCAACCAGTCATGGTCTATCTCTGTAATGATTGTATTCAACATCGAGCTGCTTATTATAATTCCATGGGAGAAAGTCCTCATCTCAGGGCATTGGTCACAAATAACTTCTCCAGCTTTGGAAATCTCATGACATTATTTCCCGAAAAGAAGCTCCCAAGATTTGGCAAATGGCGAAGCACTAAAATCTCCAACTGCGGGAAAACAAACTCACGATCATGTTCACCCTCTGTTATTTCACCTTCCTTGTAATCTGTGATTATTTCTGTCATTCTGTTGCAATCAGTTACTCTCATTTGTTTGAGTTGTACAGACTTGTAGCCGTTGAGGAAGCTAGTAAATACGTCAATCGATGGCAAAATGACACTTCCAGAATAGTCAAATTTTGGAAAGACACAAACAGAGTTTTTACTGGTTGTAAGGCACGCCAACTGGATGATCATTTTCTGGTTCACCGAACAAATGCCTCAGCTTAGAACGTTATCCAACCTTAGCTCCCTTAAACGTGTGATCAGCTGTCCATATTTTTGTGCAGCAGCACGACTTATTTTGTCGATCATTGCATATAACATTTACCAGAAAACCATTCAATTCAAGTTTCTCAAGATTATGAATCTCTGAAGAAGTTTGCAAATTGAGAGAGCAAATGGTTTATCCTGATGGCTGAAGTTCAATTGAGTTCTTTTAGTCGGTGCAAAGGAAAGCGTACTTGAAGATTGACTCGTGCCTAGCATTCAGTTATAGCTTCGCTCCAATCAGTACTCAGAGATTCAAGTTTAGGCAAAATGACCTAATGAACGATAATGAAAAATGTTAGTGTGTAAAAGAGTTACGTTGGATTTATCAAAGGTATAAATGGAGTAAAAACATTAGGAGGACAATTAACTTGAATTTTTGGCATCAACAAAAATAGTGAAGGCACCATCTAATAATGCCACTCAAAGCAAATTTTATGTGTTGGAACAGATGAGTGTACCTTGGGGTCATTCCAGTGGTGGTAACTGGCAAGCAAAATTTTTCTTGAATATTACTTTTAGAAAAAAAATTCGTTGGCTTGACAAGTGGCAATCAACGTAGTGTTTCATAAAAAGTAAAAATGTATGATACTAAAAGTAGTTTTTAAATTGATTTTCGGTGATTTTAGATAAAAGAAAAAAAAATCAATTTATGTGTTGGAAGGAAATATAATGATAGCATGAAAATAACAGAGCCAAGTGGGAAAAAAAAGTTGAATATCATTTTTCTCGCTTCTTTGAAGTTAGTATTGACATTGGATGTGAAGAAAATCGCAATTCAATTTTTTAACTAATTAAGAATACTTTCACGTAGAAGTGTACTCGTGCACTAGAAGATTGATTATGGAATGCCCAAAAAAAATCTCGCCAGTGCATTTAGTTAAGAATAGACATTTTACATTTTAGACTAATAATACATGCTGTAGGTAGTTTTCTGGTGTAGTCTAGCTTAGACTAATACGTTTTAGACTCTTCCCTTAGATGCGAACACGTGTACATGTTGATAGTCATCGGAATATAGTTGCATTTAGTATAAAAATGGAAAGTTTACAGCTCTCTATTCGGTAGCGAACTCAACATTATAAAATATTTTCACCAAATGTATCCCAAGGCCAAGGGTAACTTTTTATAAGATATAGCCAACATATCAGATTCTAAATCATAATATTTTGACTTGTGGAAAACATTTTTTATACCTTCAAGTCTTACGTATATTACCTTTGTTTTGTTTTTAATCAAACTCGAAGTTACCAAAATTTACATCAACTCCAGTATTAAAGTTTCATAACATGAATTACCTAATGCGTAGCAAAAATAATCAACGATCGGACTAGATAAAATATAAGATTAAAATATAAAGCAATTACCTCTTCATGACAGAACGCTCTGAGGTTGAAAGTTTACAAAGCGTGAGAATTCTAGTTGAGGAAATAAAATCTTATTCCCGACCTTCCTTCCTCTCCCAATTTCTTTGTGACTACAATATCTTCCATGACTTCACAATTATATACTTGGATTCCTTCAGTTTTACAAGCCTTTCAGCCACAGCCAAAGAGAAAGATACTTCAAGCTCTTGCATTTTCGTACAATAAGCTCGTTAAGTTGACCATGTAACAAGTTGTTTGAAGCTGCCATACACTTTCAACAGCATTCAATCCATACAATCCAATCTCTCCAAGCCGGGAAACTCAAGCTGTAAAAATAATTTTAATGTGTGTATACACAATTGACTTGAAAATGCTTTACTAATTAGATAATTAATCTTCCTATATTATATTAATTACAATATATATTAGATATGCAGATTCTCTCAATTCTATGGATGAGATTAAATTTAAACAATAAAAAGTTTAAATGTTCAAAAGTAATAACTACATACCGGGTACCATAACTTTGAATAATATTTATTTGTCTAGTTTATTTCGTGTTTTCTTTGAACTAAGTTACTATCCTTTTTTTTTATCTAACTAAATTTGTAAAATCTCGATGTGTTGGGAGCTTTAGTGGATAATTTTTGGATATGCATAAGGTCCCTAATATAAGTCTTTCCTCTTTTGTTGAGGAAAAAAAAAAGAAATTAATTAGTAAAAATCAAATTTCAAGAGGAAGCACGTACACAAAATCGTGAAAAGTAATTTTAACCATCTTAATTCAATTTCTAAAATTTTTTTTACTGTTATTTCAATTTACCAATTAATGGAACTTTTTTTTAATTATTAATTTAGAATTTGTGACATTAAGCCCTATGGGCACCGAGCCACCGACTTTATGGAATTGAAATAATACCCCACAGGTTTTGATAACTTAAGACCTTAGAGCTAAGACTCAAGCCTCCTCTGCTTCTGCTGAGTTAGTCTAAGTGAGGTTGGTACTTTATTTTTCTTTTTACTTAAGAAATTAAGAATTTTTGTTAATAAACAAAAGTATTTTAATCCTCTTAGATGGAATGCCTATATTTGGATATAGTGATGTAAAACCTTTTCAGCCAATAATATATATATATATATATATATATATATATATAAGTCAAACAATTTTCGATGAACCAAGAGGATCCAAAAAAGTTTTTTGCTTTTAAATAATAGCAAAATAAAAGGAAGAATTAAAGACAAAGTGACAGTTTTCAAAACCGAAGAATTTAGAACAAAAAAATTTTGAAAAAAAGAAAGCACTATCTCCACAATCTGCCAAAGTATATCATATATTTCTCTTCTTTTGTTTTTGTTTTTGTTTTTTGTTTTTGTTTTTTGTTTTCTTTTTTTGGGCTAAACAAGAAACACTATCTTTTTTGTTTTTGTTTATAAAACCTATAAATAACGTGAAATACGTATTTTGTGAAAGTAAAAATGATTACGTAATTAAATATGAAAATCATACATCCAAACATTAATTAATTAATACATGACTTAAAATTTGACCGTTCACTATATAAATAGAATAACTGAAAATTTTAATATAAAAAATATAACTAATATCTTTGTTTGAACCTATATAGAAATCTGTTTCGTATACATAAACATTTTCAAATTCGTAACCATGCATAATTTTCAATTGATTCAACAAATTGACCTAAATTCGTACTAACCAAACAAAAAATGTTTTTTGACGCTTAAAAAAAAAAAAAAGAAAAGAAAAGATTGTCTTGAAGACCAATACAAAAATATGTCAAACATAGTTGGAAATTGGATTGATTGAATTTGTAGTGATGTACAAGCGTTTCAGTGAGTAAAGAATATATATTATTACATATACACATACGTATTGTAAAATTGTTTTTGAGTCTTAAAAATAAAAATATAAATAAAAGTATAAGTTGAGGTGAAATGAGCATCCAGTTTCTTATATATTTAGTCTAGATATAATACTAGGAATAAGATGGAAATAGTATGTAAGTTTGTGTTTATATATTTCAAAAAAATATTTTGTTTTGTTTTTGGATTTGGAGGTAAATAGTTTTTTTTTTAAGAAGTTTTTTAACAAATATTCAAAGTTTTCAAAAATTAATTAAAATGTCATTTTTTAAAAATTGTCAATTAATTTTCTTAACTGATTGATTCGAGATTGACTACATAATATTGGTAATATGATAAATTAGTAATTGACTGTAATCACCAATTTTCAAGTCAATTACTAATTGATTAAATCTGAATAAATAAATAAATAAATAAATAAAAAGACAAAGGGCTATTTTGCTAAATAAAAAATGAAAGGAAAGTTGGAAATAATTATATTACCTTTAACCAAAGAAAGGGTCGGGAGACTCTACTGATGAAGAGCCGCCAGCTGCCTCCGCCTTAGACCAAGTTATGAATTTAACCATCTTTGGTAAATTCTTTAATCTCAAGGAGCGTAATTCAGGAAATTCAACAGCTCCATCATCTTCTGATCTCACATGGCCTACTATCTCCTCCATCATGTTACAACCTTCCACTCCTATAGAGTGAAGTCTTTTGAAGATAGACAAAGGGAAGACATTCTTCAATTTATCACATCTCCACACCCAGACCTTCCTCAAATTCTTAAATGAATCTTCCGGGAGCTTACCATGACATATCCTTTCCAAGTTTCTTAATCTGTCCAGGCTCAGGACCTCCAACACTGGAAAGGCCTTGTGAGGATGAATCTGCTGGTCCACACAATCAACAATGTATTGAACTCCATTGCTGTTTTTCAAATCAAGACGCTTCAAGTCACAAAAGCCCTTACTGTCCAGATCATAAACGACATTCTTGACATCTATTAATCTATCTAATAATAACCACTGCGACCTTTTCATCAACGATTCAAGATCAAGTTCTGTTAATTGACTTCTTTCATGGAGGTTTAGAAGCAACGTCCTTGAAATTCCAGTTGAATCCAAGTAGCCCCGTGGGTCACCAATTGTGATTCTATATCTCTCCAACTTTTCACTAAACTTGAAATCTTTAGGAAAAGTTTTGGCATCTGGTACTCTCAAGGATAAAGATGTGAGCTGCCGCAAATTCTCCACTTCAGCGAGATTCACATTACTTCTTCTGCTGACATCGACTTCTCCAACTTCCCATCCATTAAATTGTTCTGCGATGTACAACTCCTCTAACTGTATCAAACTTGAGATGACATAGGGCTCAATCAGTTTAAGATCTTTACAATCTTTCAAATTTAGAAGTTGTAAACGACTTAGGTTTGCTACTTTTACGGGCAACTGCTTAATCGTGGACCACGAAAGATCAAGAATTTGCAAATTCTTTAGATCTCCAATAAAATTTACATCTTCAAGCACACAACCACGTAGACATAAGGTTTGTAGATTCTGAAGTAAATGGAAGGATGAAGGTACGGCCACCAACTTTGCTTTATAAAGAAACAAAGATTTGAGCTGATCTTTACTTCCTTCTAAAAAGTGGTTTTGAATTGGTATAGGATCTCCTCGACCATAATGAAGAAGGAATAACTCCAACTCCGAACATTCCAACCTTTCAGGAAGTTGATTGAAATCCGGATGTCGAAGTAAGGAGATCGCTTTCGAGTCTTTGAGCTTTTTCTTGTTCTGACAATCTTCCAACTCATTTGTTGTCACACTGTGCATACCTCTCTCGTTTGATGCTATTGATATAGCAACATCACGAATAACGTCATGCATTTTAACCATATCAGAATAACGACCACCTAACAACAAGCAACGATCTTTCAGTTCGACGACCAATGACTCCACCCTCGTTCTGGCATCAGCTAATGTACTGACATTCTGAAACAAGCCCCAACCCACGCCAATCATCCTTAGATCGTCAACTTCAATGTCCGTATCTTCACTGTATAGACTGCATAGCAACAACAATGACTTGTCTTCATCAGCTAACGAATCGTAACTAAGCCTTATACTCCGGTAAACCTCTCTTAGCGGCTCAGCAATATTTGTCGGGGAAATAATACTTCGTAGTTGATTCAAAGTATTCCTCCAAACGAACAAGTTATTCTTCCTTTTTAATACACCAGCAACTGCTGTAATAGCTAATGGCAAGCCTCCACATTCTCCAACCATATCGATTGCCAATCTGTTAAAATCCCGTTGCTCAACAATATCACCTACAATGGTCCGAAACAAGTTCATTGCTTCACTGGCTGATAAATCATCAACTGGGAAATTCCTATCAGCATCCATAGAGCGTAAAACATCTTGGGATCTAGAAGTCATCAATATCTTGCATCCTTCATTCTCGAGATGTATTCCAACCTCTATCAAATCCAGTTTGTCCCAGATATCATCTAAAATAATCAGAATACTCTTCTCTTCGTTCAGTCGTCGCTGTAGCCGATCTGCCCGCGCGGATACAGTGTGAAGTCTGTCAATATTAAGTTTTATCTTCTCTGCAATTTCTTGTTGCAATCTGCTGGAATCTTGAGTTTGGGATACAGTCGTCATAGCCACCTCAGTGAATAACTTGGTCTCCACGGCTTGCCTAGCAACTTCTTTAGCAAGCGACGTTTTGCCAATGCCGCCAATTCCATAAATTCCAATCCTGCTAACATTACGATCTTGTAGCTCCTTCATAATCTTCACCAAAATCATCTTTCGCGATTCAAAATCCTTGTAATCACCTCTCATCGCAATCTTAGTGTGCAGAGCAGGGCGACGAGCAACCACATCCAATTCCTGGGAAGCCTGAATTTCACGTTGAAGGTCCTCTACGATTTGCCTTGCCTCCCTGCTCAGCTTTCGCCGGGACACCAGATTCGGAATTTGCACACTGCAGCAGCTGATATTTGCACGACCTCGATTGTTGTTCAGAAAATCCTCGGCTCCTTGGGAGATGCCTCGTGCGCTTGTCAGCCAGTTTTGAACTTCATCGTGAATATCTTCGCCTTTTCCACTAGCCTCGTCAACTCGACCTTGTAGGTTTTGTCTTGCATCATTGAGTTGTTGAACTTGAGCTCTAAGGTTATCAACATCGCTTGTGTAGTGACACAGCCGGCGAGCCAAGACAACTGTGTACTCGGCTAGTTTGGACACAATTGCAGTACCGACCCCGATAATGAACTCCATATAAACCTATTTCTAGTTACTATATATTTCTTATCTTGTTTTCTTTGCTTTTTAAATTTTCTTTCTTCAGAACTATCTTTTTTGTTTTTGTTTTTTCAGAACTATCTTATTTAATCAGACACAAATGGAAAATTTTAATGAAAGGGGCTACTAACAGCAACAAGAAGAAAATAAGTGTAAGAAAATCTACGTATATGTAAAACAATAATAAAGAGAATCAGACAACAACGGAACAAATCATGATAAGAAGAGGATGAAATCAAAGAACAGCAAACCTGATCTTCTTATGGTATTTAAGAACAGCCACTTGATGCAGAGCAGAGTGTTTTTCTCTTTATATATTTTTTTCCTGTTTCTTTTTTGTTTTTAAATTTGGAGAGTAAAAAGAGAAGACATCGACAATCATAACAAAAACGAAATCAAGGAACAAAGTAATAACCACTAAGCCCTTCAATGCAGCTGGAGGATTTTTTTTTTTTTTTTTTTTTTTTTTAATAATTGGCAAAATAGTACTGAAAGAAAACACTACGACAAAGGAAGGAAAACCAAAGGGACAAACTATTAATTATGTTTGCGAAAATCAAAGGAAGAGAATGTTACTTGAATTTTCTTCTTCACAGGTTTAATTAGACAACAGATCATAGAGGAAAGGATACAAGATTCAGGGAATGAAAATGTAAAAATTAGAAACTATTTTCAGAGAGTTTACTCGAGCGAATGGAAGTAATAATTATGCACATATAATATTAGAAAGACAGTTAAAAAGGAAAACAAGATAATGTATAAAATGACCATTGACGAAGTGGCATTCACGATTGACTTTATTTGATTGGCCGTCAAAAAGTAGAGTGGTGCAATTGCGTTATAATTAAAGATAAAGGGGCTGTTTTGTTAATTCTCTTCACTTTGGTTTGATTTGCATAATCAGTGGTCTTTACTTTTCAAACAATTGGAACCTCTAGGTGCTCATGCCAAAGAAATAAATTAGAATTTCTATAATATTTTTTAAGTTGAACAAAGATATATATTTTTTTAAAGTTAATTGGGATTTGCTATCGTAAGAAAATATATAAAGAAAAGTAATTGGATTGAAAAATACAGTAAATAATTTAAAATGAGGAATTAAATATTTGCTATTAATTAATTTTACATATGAATTTATAAAAATTTTAGGATTTACTAATGAATTTGATATTGATATTCATTGTCTTTAACTATGAATCAACATTCAAGGTGGTACAAGTCTTGACATTCTCTTGTCTCAATTCTAGGCTTGTTAAAATGGTGTTACAAGTACATTTGTTGCATGTTTACCGCATCATAAGAAAAGTAATAAATTTGAAAAATAAAGTTAAAAAATAAAAATGAGGAATCAAATAATTATTATTAACTTATGCTATATATATGAACTTATTAATTTTAAGGGTATGTAAATAAATTTAATGTCGGTATTCATTATCTATACCAATGAATCAAATGTTGAAAGAGGTGCAAGTCTTGTTATTCCTATTTTCTCATTTTCTGTATTTTATAAGGTTTACTAATATATTGTAACAAATCTAAATCTACTTGATTATAATTTTCTTCTTTCGCTTACTTGGATTAACTTAAAGATTAGAAAGAAACCATCTTAACCCTTTGAATTTTTTCAACTTTTATCAAATTGACAACTTTTTCTCACCAGTACTTGAGAACGTTTCTTGATTCGTCTAGTAAAGGGAACGACATTTTGGCTGGAACTTAATTTTCACGATAAGGATGCAGGGAAAAGCATAACAAGGAAAGGCCATTTGGTCAATGAAATATGAATATGAGAAACTGAGTGTGAAATTCAAAGGGTAGATAAATAATGGTGATATACATACTAATAATAATAATAATAATAATAAATTAAGCGAAACAAGACAACGAAGTGGTTACTGATAGATGAGCATTAACAAACAGCACAATGATTCCTGCAGCAAGCAAGATGATGACTAAGAAAGTGAAATATTATTATTATTATTATTATTATTATTATTATTGGAAGTACGGCTTTGTCACCTAGCTAGCGCCCATGATATTCAATTTCCAAAAGCGTGGTCTTTAATTACATTTTTAATTGTACGTTCTTTCATTGCATCGAAACATTTGGAATCTCGAGAGAGAAATAAAAAGAAAAGAAAAACTTATAAATATACTTAAGTTATATTTGGTAGAGCAGAAAAAGAGGAAGAAAAAAAAATGATAGTGAAAAAGAGAACATTAGGTTGTTTAATAAAGAAAAAAGGTTATAAAAAATAGCTTTTTAACTTATTTTTAAAAATAAAATGACAATTTTTTTAATTTAGGATTTTCTTTTTTGTTACGGATTACTTGATAGTCCATCCATCAGTTATGAACTTAGGTGATTAATCAATATGAAGCTACAATATATTGGTGTTGATGGACTATTGGTACATCTAGTGACGGATCTAGAAGTTTATCCAAGTGAGAACACACATGAGTATAATATTTTTAAACTGGAATAATAAGTTTACATGGATATAAAGTGTTTTTGAACTTAGAAGTGAGAATTCAAACTCTACACCTTTAAATGAAGTTAGTTATGTAATTTTAGGTAGACTATACCTGCAACCATTATATGAATAAAAATTTTAATAATTTTTTTTCTTAAAAAACTATCTTTTTATTCATGTTTATTAACATATAATAGTTATCACATATTGCATTTACATTTTGAAAACATTGTTAAATGTGGTCTTGAACGTTCATAATTTAAACTTTTATATGTTATTTTTATATTATATATTTTAAAGAAACCACAGTGCATCTTATTTATTAAGAAGTTCTAATCTCAATCATATAGTGATTAAAAAAAAAATCTTACCCTTTGAATTTTTTCAACTTTTATCAAATTGAGAACTTTTTTCCTCACCAATTGAGAACGTTTCTTAATTCTTATCATATCTAATAATGTGAATGAGATTTTCACGTTAAGATACAGTGAACAGCATAACGAAGAAAGTTCATTTGATCAATGAAATATGAATTTGAAAACTAAGTGTGTAGTTCAAAGGGTGGATAAATAGTGGTGATATACGTACTCAAAATAATAATAATAATAATATAAGCGCAACAAGACGATGACGTGGTCATTGATAGATGAGCATTAACAAACACCACAATGATTCCTACGGCAAGCAGAATTATAAAAAATTATTATAGATAAGCATGCAAGATGATGACCGAGAAAAGTGAAAAATTCCACCTAATAATAATAATAATAATAATAAATAACACTATGAGAGGAACATTTCAAGGAATCCAAGGAGAAAGAACCCAACAGTGATGACAAGTTGTTGGCAGTAAGGTTTTGTCACCTTGCTCTCTGTTTCCGCATCATGATATTCGATTTCCAAAAGCTATGGTCTTTAATCAAAAATTTTTATTGTACGTTCGTTAATTACATTGAAACACTCTATTGACCTATGAAAAAAACATAATAATAATAATAAATAAATAAAACCTATACTTATGCTATCTTTGGTAGAGTAGGAAAAAAAAAAGAGAGAGAGAAAAAAATAATTCGTGGAATTTTAAAGTAGAGAAGAGAATATGAAAGAAAAATAGGAAGTAAAAAAGAATAAATCCATCGGCTAATCATTTTTAACTGAAAGAGAAATTTACAGAAAGTGAGTATCACTCCTAAGATTTTTTTATTTTTATTTTATTGAATATAAAACGATATGAATATTTTTATTTTTATTTTCGTGATATCGGGCACAACATTTTTGGAAGAAATCTAAGATAGTGTAGTTTTCATGACTTACAAGATATTTATTTATTTATTATTGGCTATATGATCTCTCACGTAAA
>CM046363.1:8567950-8627347 GCA_025413025.1 Ficus hispida
CTTTTTAACATATCAGATTCTAAATCATAATATTTTGACTTGTGGAAAACATTTTTATATACCTTCAAGTCTTACGTATATTACCTTTGTTTTGTTTTAATCAAACTCGAAGTTACCAAAATTTACATCAACTCCAGTATTAAAGTTTCATAACATGAATTACCTAATGCGTACAAAAATAATACAACGATCGGACTAGATAAAATATAAGATTAAAAATATAAAGCAATTACCTCTACCTCTTCATGACAGAACGCTCTGAGAGTTGAAAGTTTTACCAAAGCGTGAGAGATTCTAGTTGAGGAAATAAAATCTATTCCCCGACCTTCCTTCCTCTCCCAATTTCTTTGTGACTACAATATCTTCCATGACTTCACAATTATATACTTGGACTTCCTTCAGTTTTACAAGCCTTTCAGCCACAGCCAAAGAGAAGAGATACTTCAAGCTCTTGCATTTTCGTACAAATAAGCTCGTTAAGTTGACCATGTAACAAGTTGTTTGAAGCTGCCATACACTTTCAACAGCATTCAATCCATACAATTCCAATCTCTCCAAGCCGGGAAACTCAAGCTGTAAAAGATAATTTAATGTGTGTATACACAATTGACTTGAAAATGCTTTACTAATTAGATAATTAATCTTCCCTATATTATATTTAATTACAATATATATTAGATATGCAGATTCTCTCAATTCTATGGATGAGATTAAATTTAAACAATAAAAAAGGTTTAAATGTTCAAAAAGTAATAAACTACATACCGGGTACCATAACTTTGAATAATATTTATTCTGTCTAGTTTATTTCGTGTTTTCTTTGAACTAAGTTACTATCCTTTTATTTTTATCTAACTAAATTTGTAAAATCTCGATGTGTTGGGAGCGTTAGTGGATAATTTTTGGATATGCATAAGGTCCCTAATATAAGTCTTTCCTCTTTGTTGAGGAAAAAAAAAAAAGAAATTAATTAGTAAAAATCAAATTTCAAGAGGAAGCACGTACACAAAATCGTGAAAAGTAATTTTAACCATCTTAATTCAATTTCTAAATTTTTTTTTACTGTTATTTCAATTTACCAAATTAAATGGAACTTTTTTTTTAATTATTAATTTAGAATTTGTGACATTAAGCCCTATGGGCACCGAGCCACCGACTTTATGGAATTGAAATAATACCCCACAGGTTTTGATAACTTAAGACCTTAGAGCTAAGACTCCAAGCCTCCTCTGCTTCTGCTGAGTTAGTCTAAGTGAGGTTGGTACTTTATTTTTCTTTGTTACTTAAGAAATTAAGAATTTTTGTTAATAAACAAAAGTATTTTAATCCTCTTAGATGGAATGCCTATATTTGGATATAGTGATGTAAAACCTTTTCAGCCAATAATATATATATATATATATAAGTCTAAAACAATTTTCGATGAACCAAGAGGATCCAAACATGACTGAATGTCCTACAAATCTTCATGTTATGAGATTCAAAAGTTTTTTGCTTTTAAATAATAGCAAAATAAAAGGAAGGAATTAAAGACAAAGTGACAGTTTTCAAAACTGAAGAATTTAGAACAAAAAAATTTTTGAAAAAAAGAAAGCACTATCTCCACAATCTGCCAAAGTATATCATATATTTCTCTTCTTTTGTTTTTGTTTTTGTTTTTTGTTTTTTGTTTTTGTTTTCTTTTTTTGGGCTAAAAAAGAAAACACTATCTTTTTTTGTTTTGTTTTATAAAACCTATAAATAACGTGAAATACGTATTTTGTGAAAGTAAAAATGATTACGTAATTAAATATGAAAATCATACATCCAAACATTAATTAATTAATAACATGACTTAAAATTTGACCGTTCACTATATAAATAGAATAACTGAAAATTTTAATATAAAAAATTTAACTAATATCTTTGTTTGAACCTATATAGAAATCTGTTTCGTATATATAAACATTTTCAAATTCGTAACCATGCATAAATTTTCAATTGATTCAACAAATTGACCTAAATTCGTACTAACCAAACAAAAAATGTTTTTTGACGCTTAAAAAAAAAAAAAGAAAAGAAAAGATTGTCTTGAAGACCAATACAAAAATATGTCAAACATAGTTGGAAATTGGATTGATTGAATTTGTAGTGATGTACAAGCGTTTCAGTGAGTAAAGAATATATATTATTACATATACACATAGTATTGTAAAATTGTTTTTGAGTCTTAAAAATAAAAATATAAATAAAAAGTATAAGTTGAGGTGAAATGAGCATCCAGTTTCTTATATATTTAGTCTAGATATAATACTAGGAATAAGATGGAAATAGTATGTAAGTTTGTGTTTATATATTTCAAAAAAAATTTGTTTTGTTTTTGGATTTGGAGGTAAATAGTTTTTTTTTTTTTAAAAGTTTTTTAACAAATATTCAAAGTTTTTAAAAATTAATTAAAATGTCATTTTTTTAAAATTGTCAATTAATTTTCTTAACTGATTGATTCGAGATTGACTACATAATATTGGTAATATGATAAATTAGTAATTGACTGTAAGCACCAATTTTAAAATCAATTACTAATTGATTAAATCTGAATAAATAAATAAATAAATAAATAAATAAATAAGACAAAGGGCTATTTTGCTAAATAAAAAACGAAAGGAAAGTTGGAAATAATTATATTACCTTTTCACCAAAGAAAGGGTCGGGAGACTCTACTGATGAAGAGCCGCCAGCTGCCTCCGCCTTAGACCAAGTCATGAATTTAACTTTCTTTGGTAAATTCTCTAAACTCAAGAAGCGTAATTCAGGAAATTCAACAGCTCCATCATCTTCTGATCTCACATGGCCTACTATCTCCTTCATCATCTTACAATCTTCCACTCGTATAGAGTGAAGTCTTTTGAAGATAGACAAAGGGAAGACATTCTTCAATTTATCACATCTCCACACCCAGACCTTCCTCAAATTCTTAAATGAATCTTCCGGGAGCTTACCATGACATATCCTTTCCAAGTTTCTTAATCCGTCCAGGCTCAGGCCCTCCAACACTGGAAAGGCCTTGTGAGGATGAATCTGCTGGTCCACACAATCAACAATGTATTGAACTCCATCGCTGTTTTTCAAATAAAGACGCTTCAAGTCACAAAAGCCCTCACTGTCCAGATCATAGACGACATTCTTGACATCTATTAATCCATCTAATAATAACCAATGCGACCTTTTCATCAACGATTCAAGACCAAGTGCTGTTAATTGACTTCTTTCATGGAGGTTTAGAAGCAACGACCTTGAAATTCCAGTTGAATCCAAGTAGCCCCATGGGTCACCAATTGTGATTCTATATCTCTCCAACTTTTCACTAAACTTGAAATCTTTAGGAAAAGTTTTGGCATCTGGTACTCTCAAGGATAAAGATGTGAGCTGCCGCAAATTCTCCACTTCAGCGAGATTCACATTACTTCTTCTGCTGACATCGACTTCTCCAACTTCCCATCCATTAAATTGTTCTGCGATGTACAACTCCTCTAACTGTATCAAACTTGAGATGACATAGGGCTCAATCAGTTCAAGATCTTCATAACCTTCCAAATTTAGAAGTTGTAAACGACTTAGGTTTGCTACTTTTACGGGCAACTGCTTAATCGTGGACCACGAAAGATCAAGAATTTGCAAATTCTTTAGATCTCCAATAAAATTTACATCTTCAAGCACACAACCACGTAGACATAAGGTTTGTAGATTCTGAAGTAAATGGAAGGATGAAGGTACGGCCACCAACTTTGCTTTATAAAGAAACAAAGATTTGAGCTGATCTTTACTTCCTTCTAAAAAGTGGTTTTGAATTGGTATAGGATCTCCTCGACCAGAATGAAGAAGGAATAACTCCAACTCCGAACATTCCAACCTTTCAGGAAGTTGATTGAAATCCGGATGTCGAAGTAAGGAGATCGCTTTCGAGTCTTTGAGCTTTTTCTTGCTCTGACAATCTCCCAACTCATTTGTTGTCACACTGTGCATACCTCTCTCGTTTGATGCTATTGATATAGCAACATCACGAATAACGTCATGCATTTTAACCATATCAGGATAACGACCACCTAACAACAAGCAACGATCTTTCAGTTCGACGACCAATGACTCCACCCTCGTTCTGGCATCAGCTAATGTACTGACATTCTGAAACAAGCCCCAACCCACGCCAATCATCCTTAGATCGTCAACTTCAATGTCCGTATCTTCACTGTATAGACTGCATAGCAACAACAATGACTTGTCTTCATCAGCTAACGAATCGTAACTAAGCCTTATACTCCGGTAAACCTCTCTTAGCGGCTCAGCAATATTTGTCGGGGAAATAATACTTCGTAGTTGATTCAAAGTATTCCTCCAAACGAACAAGTTATTCTTCCTTTTTAATACACCAGCAACTGCTGTAATAGCTAATGGCAAGCCTCCACATTCTCCAACCATATCGATTGCCAATCTGTTAAAATCCCGTTGCTCAACAATATCACCTACAATGGTCCGAAACAAGTTCATTGCTTCACTGGCTGATAAATCATCAACTGGGAAATTCCTATCAGCATCCATAGAGCGTAAAACATCTTGGGATCTAGAAGTCATCAATATCTTGCATCCTTCATTCTCGAGATGTATTCCAACCTCTATCAAATCCAGTTCGTCCCAGATATCATCTAAAATAATCAGAATACTCTTCTCTTCGTTCAGTCGTCGCTGTAGCCGATCTGCCCGCGCGGATACAGTGTGAAGTCTGTCAATATTAAGTTTTATCTTCTCTGCAATTTCTTGTTGCAATCTGCTGGAATCTTGAGTTTGGGATACAGTCGTCATAGCCACCTCAGTGAATAACTTGGTCTCCACGGCTTGCCTAGCAACTTCTTTAGCAAGCGACGTTTTGCCAATGCCGCCAATTCCATAAATTCCAATCCTGCTAACATTACGATCTTGTAGCTCCTTCATAATCTTCACCAAAATCATCTTTCGCGATTCAAAGTCCTTGTAATCACCTCTCATCGCAATGTTAGTGTGCAGAGCAGGGCGACGAGCAACCACATCCAATTCCTGGGCAGCCTGAATTTCACGTTGAAGGTCCTCTACGATTTGCCTTGCCTCCCTGCTCAGCTTTCGCCGGGACACCAGATTCGGAATTTGCACACTGCAGCAGCTGATATTTGCACGACCTCGATTGTTGTTCAGAAAATCCTCGGCTCCTTGGGAGATGCCTCGTGCGCTTGTCAGCCAGTTTTGAACTTCATCGTGAATATCTTCGCCTTTTCCACTAGCCTCGTCAACTCGACCTTGTACGTTTTGTCTTGCATCATTGAGTTGTTGAACTTGAGCTCTAAGGTTATCAACATCGCTTGTGTAGTGACACAGCCGGCGAGCCAAGACAACTGTGTACTCGGCTAGTTTGGACACAATTGCAGTACCGACCCCGATAATGAACTCCATATAAACCTATTTCTAGTTACTATATATTTCTTATCTTGTTTTCTTTGCTTTTTAAATTTTCTTTCTTCAGAACTATCTTTTTTGTTTTTGTTTTTTCAGAACTATCTTATTTAATCAGACACAAATGGAAAATTTTAATGAAAGGGGCTACTAACAGCAACAAGAAGAAAATAAGTGTAAGAAAATCTACGTATATGTAAAACAATAATAAAAGAGAATCAGACAACAACGGAACAAATCATGATAAGAAGAGGATGAAATCAAAGAACAGCAAACCTGATCTTCTTATGGTATTTAAGAACAGCCACTTGATGCAGAGCAGAGTGTTTTTCTCTTTATATATTTTTTTTCCTGTTTCTTTTTTGTTTTTCAATTTGGAGAGTAAAAAAGAGAAGACATCGACAATCATAACAAAAACGAAATCAAGGAACAAAGTAATAACCACTAAGCCCTTCAATTCAGCTGGAGGATTTTTTTTTTTTTTTTTTTTTTTTAATAATTGGCAAAATAGTACTGAAAGAAAACACTACGACAAAGGAAGGAAAACCAAAGGGACAAACTATTAATTATGTTTGCGAAAATCAAAGGAAGAGAATGTTACTTGAATTTTCTTCTTCACAGGTTTAATTAGACAACAGATCAGAGAGGAAAGGATACAAGATTTAGAGAATGAAAATGTGAAAATTAAAAACTATTTTCAGAGAGTTTACTCGAGCGAATGGAAGTAATAATTATGCACATATAATATTAGAAAGATAGTGGATAAAGGGGCAGTTTTGTAACAATAATCCTCTTCACTTTGGTTTGATTTGCATAATCAGTGGTCTTTACTTTTGAAACAATTGGAATTTCTAGGTGCTGCCAAAGAAATAAATTAGAATTTCTATAATATTTTTTAAGTTGAACAAAGATTTTTTTTTTTTAAAGTTAATTGGGATTTGCTGTCGTAAGAAAATATATAAAGAAAAGTAATTGGATTGAAAAATATAGTAAATAATTTAAAATGAGGAATTTAATATTTGTTATTAAATAATTTTACATACGAATTTATAAAAATTTTAGGATTTACTAATGAATTTGATATTGATATTCATTGTCTTTAACTATGAATCAACATTCAAGGTGGTACAAGTCTTGACATTCTCTTGTCTCAATTCTAGGCTTGTTAAAATGGTATTACAAGTACACTTGTTGCGTGTTTACCGCATCATAAGAAAAGTAATAAAATTGAAAAATAAAGTTAAAAAATAAAAATGAGGAATCAAATAATTATTATTAACTTGTGCTATGTATGAATTTATTAATTTTAAGAATATGTAAATAAATTTGATGTCGGTATTCATTATCTCTACCAATGATTCAAATGTTGAAAGAGGTGCAAGTCTTGTTATTCCTATTTTCTCATTTTCTGTATTTTATAAGGTTTATTAAAATATTGTTACAAATCTAAATCTACTTGATTATAATTTTCTTCTTTGGCTTACTTGGATTAACTTAAAGATTAGAAAGAAACCATCTTAACCCATTGAATTTTTTCAACTTTTATCAAATTGACAACTTTTTCTCACCAGTACTTGAGAACGTTTCTTGATTCTTCTAATAAAGGGAACGACATTTTGACTGGAACTTAATTTTCACGATAAGGATGCAGGAAAAAGCATAACAAGAAAAGACCATTTGGTCAATAAAATATGAATATGAGAAACTGAGTATGGAATTCAAAGGGTGGATAAATAATAGTGATATACATACTCATAATAATAATAACAATAATAATAATAATAATGATAATAATAAATTAAACGAAACAAGACAAAGTGGTTATCGATAGATGAGCATTAACAAACACCACAATGATTCCTGTCAGCAAGCAGCAAGATGAAGACTAAGAAAGTGAAATATTATTATAATAATAATTATTAGTATTATTGGAAGTACGGTTTTGTCACCTAGCTAGCTATTTGATTAGATTTTTAATTGTACCCATGATATTCAATTTCCAAAAGCATGGGCTTTAATTACATTTTTAATTGTACGTTCTTTCATTGAATTGAAACATTTGCAATCTCGAGAGAGAAATAAAAAGAAAAGAAAAACTTATAAAAATACTTAAGTTATGTTTGGTAGTGCGAAAAAAGAGGAAGAAAACAAAATGACAGTGAAAAAGAGAACATTAGGTTGTTTAATAAAGAAAAAAGGTTATAAAAAATCGCTTTTAACTTATTTTTTAAAATAAAATGACAATTTTTTTAATTTATGATTTTTTTTTGTTACGGATTACTTGATAGTCCATCACTTATGGACTTAGGTGACTAATCAATATGAAGCTACAGTATATTGGTGTTGATGGACTATTGGCACATCCATTGATGGATCTAAAAGTTTATCTAAGTGAGAACACACTAAGTATAATATTTTTAAACTGGAATAATAAGTTTACATGGATATAAAGTGTTTTTGAACTTAGAAGTGAGAATTCAAACTCTACACTTTTTAATGAAGTTGGTTATGTAATTATAGGTAGACTATACCAACAACCATTATATGAATAAAAAGTTTAATAATTTTTTTTTCTAAAAAATTTTATTTTTATTCATGTTTATTAACATATAATAGTTATCACATATTGCATTTACATTTTAAAACATTGCTAAATGTGGTCATGAACGTTTATAATTTAAACTTTTGTATGTTATTTTTATATTTTATATTTTAAAGAAACCACTGTGCATCTTGTTTATTAAGATGTTCTAATCTCATTCATATAGTGATTTAAAAAAAAATATATTATCCTTTGCATTTTTTCAACTTTTATCAAATTGACAACTTTTTTCTCACCAATTGAGAAAGTTTGTTAATTCTCATCATATCTAATAATTAATATGAGTGAGATTTTCACGTTAAGATATAGTGAATAGCATAACGAAGAAAGACTATTTGATCAATAAAATATGAACTTGAAAACAGAGTGTGTAGTTCAAAGGATGGATAAATAGGGATGATATACGCATTCAAAATAATAATAATAATAATATAAGCGCAACAAGACGATGACGTGGTCATTGATAGATGATCATTAACAAACTCCAAATGATTCATGTCGGCAAGCAGAATTATAAAAAATTATTATAGATAAGCATGCAAGATGATGACTAAGAAAATTGAAAAATTCCACCTAATAATAATAATAATAAATAACACCATGAGAGGAACATTTCAAGGAATCCAAGGAGAAAGAACCAAACAGTGATGACAAGTTGTTGGCAGTAAGGTTTTGTCACCTTGCTCTCTGTTTCCGCATCATGATATTCGATTTCCGGAAGCTATGGTCCTTAATCAAATATTTTCATTGTACTTTCTTTACATTGAAACAATATATCGACCTGTGAAAAATAAAAATAAAAATAAAAATAAAAAACCTATACTTATGCTATCTTTGGTAGAGTAGGAAAAAAATAAAAGAGAAAAAAAAATAATTGGTGGAATTTTAAAGTATAGAAGAGAATATCGAGTTATTTAGTAGAAAGAAAAATAGGAAGTAAAAAAGAAGAAATTCATGAGGCCTATCATTTTTTAATTGAAAGAGAAATTTTACAGAAAGTGAGTATCACTCCTAAGATTTTTTATTTTTATTTTTATTGAATATAAAACGATATGAATATTTTTATTTTTATTTTCGTGATATCAGGCACAACATTTTTGGAAGAAATCTAAGATAGTGTAGTTTTCATGACTTACAAGATTATTTATTTTTTTATTATTGGCTATATGATCTCTCACGTAAATATGTTTTAACGTTTTGTGTATCTAATTTAGCAAAAACTTAAAAATAAAAATAAAAAATAAAAAATGCAAAATTTAGCAGCAGCAACAACAGTAACAGTTATGTTAATAATAAAATATATTATACTCTCTACTAAAAGATAACCATAATATCACAACCCAGTTTTAATATTTAGAATAGAAATCCAAAATATCCGAATATTTCACACGTTTGAAATTAAAAAAAAAAAAACCTAAATTCATTTCCCCACTCCACAAACGATATATTTCCATGTCGCTAGTTTCTTTTTTGCATTATATTAATCTAATCCTTTGGTTACTCTGTATATAAGGTATTGTAAATATATTTTAGGCAATACTATACTGACTATATTTTTTTTTGTTAAGTATCACTTGAACATTATATTGTTTGTCTTTCTCGTCAATATAGTATTGGCCTAGTCATTTTATTACTCTAAGTCTATATGTTGTTATACGGTCAATATAATTCATACAATAATCCATATCATATTGATTAGTGCCACAACATACATGTTGTTTGAACAAATGGTGAAATGACATAACCAAAAACACAAGAGAAGAATTATTCAAGAAAAAAATTAAATTGCAAAACAGAAACCAAGTGATAGTCCGTGCATGATTTCGGGATAAAAAGCAGTTTACATGAATATTAAATCACAACCAGGAAACTAGGACCACAACTTTTTTGAAACTGAAATTTTGAAAAATTAAATTAAAATTAAAATTAAAATGACGAATGGATTAAGTATGCAGAAATGAAAATAGAAAAAGTAAGTGTTTATTAATTTAAAATTTCAACCCCCAAAATAGGAAACTAAAATTATATTTAAAAAGACCAGCGAAATTGTTGATGGATTGGGCCGAGATGCGTGCAAATGATGGACTTTGGATTCCAATGCAGAATATCCCCTTTGTTTTAGCTTTAGCATAAAACATTTTAGCAAAGTATTTTGATTATGCAGTATGCTAGTACTTTTTTTTTTTTTAAGACTAGGTAAATGACATAAATATGATATAAATGAATTATTTATATAATAAATCTGTCATTTATTTCAAATATTTTAAAAATATATTATTTACTGTAATTATTTTTTGAAAACTGCTATTTATTACTCTCTCTTATTAAAATAGGCCGGTATGTATATTGCAGGAAATATTAATGGATAAAAAACAAATGAGTTGTGTTGGGCCGATCATTTTTATGTCAATTAAAATTAAAAGATCATATTTATTTTTAAAAAAATGACAATTCATTGATCAAAAACTTGAGATTAAAAATAAAATTTTTAAGGGAGAATAACACATCAATTTTGGAATCAAATAACGTCATACTCTCAATCAATAAAATGTCTTTTTCGAGAGAAAAATATATACGAGACACCAAATGTGTTTTACTAGACAACGACATCGTGAAGAGAAAAACCATGCAGATGAACGGCACCTCGTTTTGGTCAAACGACAGCGATCTTAACCAAAGCTATATGTCGTTTGTTGTGTTCAACAAAGCTCATTTGAATTTTACCTTCACGTTAGGAAATAGGGACCATCGCTGTTCAATAGACACGACATGTCGTTGTCAAGCAACGACATGTTTTATTTATTTATTTATTTATAATAATATCATAAAAGTACACTATTATTGATAATTTCCTTCTTCTTTTTTTTATTCTCTCTCTATCTCTCTCAAGTTAATGAATCTGCTTATCTCTATCAAACATTGAAGCATTCAACAAATATGTGCCACGCTTTTTTTTTTTTTTTTTAAAGTACTTTATCTCATAGCTAGTTATCAAATACATGCAATACACATACAAAACTGTAATTGTAGTTTTTATAATGTGTAATATAAACAAAATTATAAAAAAAAATAAATAAAAAATTAATTCAAAAACAAAATACAATAATAATTATCTAAATTCAAAAATTACATTTCATCACAAAATCATGATGACTTAATATTTATTACATAAAACACATAATAATATTGATTATTTTGTTCTTTCACAATATTTACAGTATACATTATATTATCTAAAATCAAATTTTAATATCATTTTATTGCAAATGATTATTTAAAACAACAGTAATTTGATAATATGTTTTTGAAGACTGACCACAATCAATTAAGGATATTAGAGTTATAAATGAGAAAGCCGATATAATACAGACTTTAAGAGAGAAAATTTGGAACGTTGAGCTTCTAATAAGGAGGGAAAAAAAAAGAAAGAAAGAAAATTAAAAAATTACAGGAAGAAATATAAAAAAAAATTTTGAAAAAAGACAAGCCAGAAATTTAAGAAAAATGATGAAATATAAGTAAAACAAAGTAGAAAGGGATAAGAAAAAATTAACAACAGAAAAGCAAAATATGGAAAAATGACATGAAAAATCTAATAGTTTCATAAAAAAAAAAAAACCAACAACAACAACACTTAAATAGTTTTTTCAAAAAAAAAAAAAACAAAAACGCACTAATAAGGTGTATATTTTACTACCAAATTTATTATTCTGTTAAATGTTAAGGAAATATAATGAAATGGAAATTAATTTCATGCCAAAAAAAGTAAAATAATCACATAAATATTATCCAAAGTAATAAAGTAAAAAGTTGAGAACCTCCTTTAATCCATCGTGAAAATTATTTAAAAAAAAAAGTTTGATCATGTCATGAAGAAAAACAAAACTTATCACAATTAGGTTTGATTATAGTTAAGAAAATTAAAATTTTGAGTGAAAAAGTTGAGATAGTAATTTAAAAAAAATATTTAAAAGAAAAAGTGATAAAATATTGAGCTTTCAATAAAAAAATTAAAGAAAAAAAAGGAAAAACAAAATTCTACTGAAAATATATAAGCATAAATTTAGGAAAAGACAAGTAAAATTTGAAAAAATTAATAACAATACAAATATAATAATAATGATAATGATAATAATGATACCGATGATGATGATGATAAAGCAAAGTAGAAGAAGATTGGAAGAAAAAAAACTTGAAAAGAAAAAATAAAATAAAACACCAAAAGTTTTTTAAAAAAGGGAAAAAAAACACATAAAGGAAAAAAAATTAAAAATTAAAGATAAAGGTTTTCCATGAAAAGCGGAAGGAAAAAAAAAAAAGAAGATAAACGGTTTCCATGAAAAAGCAAAAAGACAAAAAGAAAGAGAGAGAGAGAGAGACCAAATGTTGCGTTTTTGACTATAAGAATGAACACTGCAATCTATGCACTCTTTTATATATGTATAGATAAGACCATAATATGCGATGGTATAGCATGATCATTGGTTAGTATTATTAATGAGACTTATTATTTTGGTATAGCATGTTCACAGTTTAATAAACTTGATCTGGAGAATAGTTAGTTTATATACTTATGTTCTTTTTTTTTTTTTTAATATATTCCTCTTTTTTTTTTGTATAGAAATCTAAGTATCTATAAAGTGAATCAGTTTTTTTTCCCCCCCTAAGTTCTTCATTTCTTTTCCATTGTTTTCGCCCTAAAATTTGTTATTCATTTTAGTTCCCTTTTTATTTATATTGGTCCTTTTTTTTTTTATAGTCCTTTTATCTTTTTGTTTCTTAAAAAAATTATATTTGTTTTTTTAATTACTTTTATTTTAATTATTTTTACTTTTTTGTTTTTGTTTTATTTTGTTTGTCTGTCATGGGTTTACGCGTGCCATTTTACTAGTAGTTTTATAGAAAAGTCCGTGTTTACTAGTAGTTTTATGAGTTCAAGAAAAGTCCGTGAATAGTGAGGTCACCGCACTTGGAGAAGTGGAATTGCACATCTCAAATAGCAGTGGAAAAGTTGAATTAAAGAACTCCGGATGACCATGGGCTCTTACAACTTGAAACAAATATAAAAGCAAATATTAAACGAGGCAGTACAATTAGATAAGATCTCATACTAGATGGAGATGGATAACTCAAAATGTAGAATTAATATGAGGGAGCAAAAAACAAGAATCATCGGCAAACCATAATCCCAAAGCTCCATGGAAAACTAAATAAAAAAGTGATAAAATACAAAATTTGAGAAAAGATGTCTCGTGAAGTGGACCTGAAGTCAACATACTCTACAGATAATAGTTGTCAATATAGTTAGCCTTTTATTTGATATGTTAGTTCCAATTTAAATTTTTTATTTCAGTTTTTATTTTTTTAAGTCAACAAAAATTATAATTAATATTTAAAAATCAACCAATTCTAATTTAAAAATTCAACTCCAATCATGAAATCTAACGGACACTTAAACAACTATAGAACAATTAATCTCTGTGATATGTACATAACGGTAAAGCTAACGAGAAAAAAAGCGTTTGTCCTTGTTCACTCCAATCAATTTATTTTTTTTTTTTCTGATAAAGCAAAAAGGGAACAACCTGACCTAATTGTAGCACTAATTAACTTGGTTAAATTTGGGAAGTTTCTAAAGTGGCCTTCACTTGACTTCAGAACCTGGTCCTCTGACCAGCGCTTCACCTGGATCTTTTAGGGCGACCACCATATTTCCACTGAAATATGCAAGAATCATCCTCTATACAGATTACAGAAGTTAGGGTCAGGATAAAATTTTACATCCCTGAGCCCCTAAACAAATAATTGAAAAATTGAAAAAAAAATAATAATAATACCTCTTGGAGCTTATTTCTGCTCCCTTTCCTTCTGCTTCTTCATCCTCCTTTTGCTACAGTTAGGGGTAGTCTCCGTTTGTTTTGGCGGCTGTCTCAACTGCAAGAACACTATTTTTCAGAAATATGATTAAACTAAAATCTTGGTAAAGAAAATGTGTGTGTTTATTTATTCCAAATGTTCTTTGTTAGACTAAGAATTACGTACAAAAAATAGTTTTTTATTTTTATGTACAAAAATAAGTTAATTACTTTATTTGGTGCTGAATTCAAAGCTCTGTACTAATCTAGACAAAACAAAGGCAAAGGTCACCATTTCCACCAAGAGGAATGACCTTCCTCTCTTTCCATGTCACATGTGAGTTACCTGAAATAGCAAAATCACGCTGACCACATAAATAAAAACTTGAACCAACTCATGAAAACAACAATTAGATCGACAAATACCCATACATCTACACAAAACGTATACTGAAATACAAAACATTTACACAAATACCCATACATCTACACAATCATATATAACATTCGAGTCATGATCCTGATCTACCAAGATTTAGTCATAACATTATAATAATCTCCTTTTTTTATTTTTATTTTACTTCTCGGCAACTCAGTAACTCCTTACAGAGATGAGCAGGCTAACTAAATCAAAATCAAAGTTGTCTCAAACTAGATTCTCAAAACTTTCCCCACACACAAAATCATGTACCAAGGAGCCTAGAAACTTAGACATATGAGGCCAAGAGTTACGCAGGACGTTCTTGCCCGTGATTAGGTACTTGTGGATAGTACAAAAGAACTTTAAATACTCTTTAACACTGACCCAACACTTTAGATATTCATCTAGGCAATTGAGTCAATTAAAATAATGATTCAAACACTTTCTTAAGAGTTATCTAAAAATTTTTATTAACAAAACGACTTCCGAACAACTAAGAACGACCAGAAACACCAGATTTTTAAATAGTGTTCTTAAGCTAAAATGAAAAAAAAGTTATTTTGCTAATTTCACTTTTTGAGGTTGTCAATTTGGCAAATATGATAAGCAAATTTTTATCTAGTGTTTTTTATACTTTCTAGGAACAACTACCACAAGGCACGCTCACAGTAAGGATGTGATGCCCCGCCTTATAGAGGCGACATAAACGTATTTACATAGCTTAATTTATCATAATTTGACGTACCTGTTTACTAAAATTTCAGAGATTTTTTTTTTCTTTACATTCAGTTCCTTAGCAATTATGAAAATATTTATCCATAAACCAACTTAGGAAGTAAAAGTCATTCGTTACTTGTAAACATATGTATTACTCGTGGATAAAATAAAAAATTAAGTTGAGTTATAGCTTCATACCAGTACCAAATAAAGTTGGAGTAGTAATAAAATTTCCGATCATTATAAATTATAACTTTTACTATAATATTTTTTTTCTTTCAAAATTCAAAATTAAACATGTGCAGAAATATTTAGGTTAGTGGTATCCCATCACACATCTTCACCGTCGCCGCACTATCTCGCTAGTTCACCGTTCATTGCTACAATACGGTTGCTTGCTCATATTACCGATAGCATAAACAATCTTATTGAGCTTTCGTTTAGCAAGTACAAACATAATTCTCATGGTAAAATATTTATGCATAACCAATTATGAATTAAAGGATTACGCTCATTAACATTTTTCTTATGGGCCCCATGTGTACTCATACCGAGTGCGCACAACCAAATGAGAAGTTGGGAGAGCGACACTCCGAGTAAACACATGGTCTATCATCATGATTGGTACGACACTTTTTATTAGTTTTTAATCAGTCTCCTTTCTTATCTGGTGAACATGTAATATGACATGTTTCAAAAGCGAAAAAATAAATATGCATGACTGATAGGCATAATAATGGATGCATAATAACATCACATATGCACAACAATTTTTATATAAATATTCACATCATGACAGATATAATTCATATTGTAGTGAGGTTTGTACTTACAGAAATTCGGTAATAGTTGATTTTTCTGAAATTTTCCCTCTTCCACAACATACGTCGGTATTGTGTCATATCAAATTAACACCCGACAGTTAAAACAGAATCTTGGTTTTCTCAAGTGAGTTATAAAAAATATTCTTGTTGATTTCGACATTACTTTTCAAGCTTATCTACTGAGATCTTTATCAAGGTTTAATTGATTAATTACTAAAAAAATTACGTAGGTTTTGATTTATATTTAAAAAAACTTGTTAAATAACTTTTACTAATTATGTGGGGAATTTCTGTGCCAACGAAGTTTTTTATAATAACTTTTTAAAATAATTTAACCTTTTTAACCAATAATTGGTGAGATCTTAACCTTTTAGCCATTGTTTTTTATTGTTAAAAGCGCCTATCGTCTTGGTATTGAATCCACGTTATTTTCTATTCTCAAAACTGTTTGATGGCTGCTTTCACAGCTGAAGAAAAATCTGTATTTCTGTATTTTCCAGTAATTATATTTTTACCCCAGTTTCGGTGGATTTTGACAGTTTACTCCTTAACTTGTTTTTATTTATCAACACTGTAAATTTAATTCTACTCCTGCATGAAAACTGATCAGGGACAGTCTACAATCTACCCGGTTGCTGTTCTCTTACAGTTTTTAAAAGTTTTCATTTTAGCCCCAGTTTGACAATATTTACATTTTAACCCCTAACGGGTTTTCCTTAACTCAAATCGCTAAGCCATCAGGTCTAGCACCTATTCAAGCCTCGTAAGGTAGAATTTTACAGTTTTCTAAACCTGTTTATAGCTTTGAAAACATAATTTACTGTTTGATCTCAAAAGTCACATTTTTGACGCTTCAGACCCTCTTATTGTTTTTAGTTGATTTGACCTCCGTCTGATACCAAAATTTGACACAACTCTTCATATTTAGTACTTCCAGACTGAATTCGTGGGTCCTGATTTAACCCTTAAGTTTTCTGTTTTTATATTTTTGACCCGAAAGTGAAATTTGTTTCACTTTGGTCCTTTTTAGCTATCTTAATCCAAATCTTTTTATCATATTTTTTAATGGAAAAATCTGCATTATTTTCTGTCATTCTTAAGCAGTTTCCTGTTTGTAAAGTTTGAACTTTTTCTTGAGTCCAAATCACATTTTTTTTTTCAAACAAACCATAAAAAGTTTATTAAAGTGACGTATTGCTCATTAAAAGTCTTTTTTTTTTTTTTTAACATTGCCATATTCAACCAACCATACACAAAATAACCATTTTAATAATCACCACATGTATATATGACTTCAAATTCCAAAAATAGCCAAGTCCAATATTTTTCATAGAGTATTTCATTAAAATAAATAAATAAACAAATAAATTTTTGAATAGAAGTAAGGGATTGGTATACCTAGTTTTCACAAGATATCTTGATCTCCTTGGCCTCCCTTAGTTCTTGAAATTTTATGTTCTTGAACTAAGTAGAAAATAATGTTTTAGAACCGATATAAAACTCCAACCATTTTAACCAAAAACATTTAGGAAAACAGCAAAAATCTTATTTTACCTTCTTTCAACTCTAGATGACCAAGAGCTTTTGCAACTTGTTTTGGGTGGATTTGAAGAAAAAAATGTTTTGGTTTTGTCTCTTATTTTATTTCATTCATGAAAATGGGCTATTTGTGAAGGGCACCTTGATGGTTTTATTTTATAGGCAAGTTTTGGGGGGCTTATGTGCATAATTTTTGGACCAAATTTCAAACTTTTACTTGCCCACTTCGACACATCCCATCACTGCTGCACACCTCCCTACAGCTACACTCCACCGAAGGACATATTGATTTTTATTATATTATATTATATTATTATTATTTTTTTGTTGGCTTTTGGACTTGTAGCAAATCCTGTATGAACACGGAACCACCGGTTCCCTTGTTTATCAAAAAATAAAAAAAATAAAAAAATAAAAGGAACCACCGGTCCCTGTGTGGTCCCTTATTATTATTATTGAGGCTTTTTGTTATTTTATCTTAATTATAATTAAATTGTATCTGTTTATTTTAGTTTTTGTTATTTTTTAAAAATAAAAAAAAATTATAATTATTTTTTAAAAATTTATTAATTTTAATTTAAAAATTTCATCTCTAATCATTGAATCAATCACAAGCTGAGATTGCAATAGAGCCTAATTTTGGAGTCATTAAAGTTAAATCAAATGATAAAACATCAAGGAGTTACACAAAAGTTCACATGCACACAACCGCAGGCTAGCCATACTTTTTTCTCTTCATTGTCTCATGCACACAAATATTGTTTTTTTTTTTTTTTTTTTCCACAAATGTTCTTTAAAAACCAAAACCATCGTTATAACTCTGCAAATTGTTTTTCAACCCAAAAAAACACCTCTGCAAATCTTAGGGGAGCAAACAACAAACAAGAAAATTTTGAAGATTTATTGAGTTTTTATGAAGGATTGTTACCAAATCTTCTTTTATTGTCTCTACTCTCCCATTCTCTCATCACCACTTCTATCGGCCTAGAAAACCTTCTCCCGCCGGTCATCGTTCAACACGCACCATCACCGGCCACCTCAATCTTTGAATCATGGCTCCACAGCAAACAAGTTTGCGATGAGCTTCACCGCCACTCCCACCAGATCTTGCCATTTGGAGGTCCCCATCGTTTGCCATTTTTTCCGGCGGGGGAGGCATTCGAAGGTCGCCAGATGAGGATGGAATTTGGAACTAGAAATCATCGAATCCGTCGAACAATGATCTCACCTAACTGAACTTCCGATCTCGCCCAAGAAACCGTCGATCTAACAAGATTGTGATCTACTTCCTAATGGTGAGATGAATTATCTAGGTCATTAGTAAATGTGTTACTAAGTAGAGACTACATATATTGAAAAATACATCAAACTGGACTGCAATGAAATATGTTCTTTAATAAGTTTTGCTTTCTAAATAACTTGTTTCCATCAATAAAAGGTTAATATATAGGTAGACCTTGATACTGAGTGATTAATGGACTCGCAACCTTTATAGTATGCTTCTTGAGTCATCAATGGGTGAGGACATTCGGTGGACCAATATCTTGGTGTTTTAGAGATGTGCTATATTGGGTAGTAGGGAACTTCAACCATCAATAAAAGAATTCAAAACTTTGTACATGAAGATCAATACCATTCCCATGTTGTGTTAGTTCAGGAATCTTGAGTGAATGAGATCTTGTATCTACTAGGTAGACTAAACTTTGTCTTTGATATGCTCAAAGATAAAACACTTGGAAAATTAATGGTACTCATGGACAAAGATGCATTTGGAGAGGTAGAACGGTTTACTTCACCTAACTCCAATTATAGATGTATCCATAGTTAAGGGTCCATCTCATTATGTATTGTTGTAAATTTTGACCAGTGTCAGTATAATTTGTACCGTTGAAAATCGTCTACAAGATACCGTTGAAAATCGTCTACAAGATATTTGGGATATCTGGAAGACAGTTTCCATATAACACTGATCCTTGTGTTAGTATAAATTTTATACAATAATATAGATATTAGTTGTGCGGAAAAAATATTTATTTTAATGGATGAAATAAAGACTATGCATTAATTAATTCTTATCAAGTGGATGAAAATTATATGTAAAATATGAAAATTATATATATATATATATTATTAAATATAAGTTTTCAATGGCAATACGCTTGGTGGAAAATAATTGAAAGAACTTACACTATACTATGCAGTCATAATAGGACACGTGGCACCTCTTAGGTCAGATCCTTATGCCACGTGTCACATGCACACGCCCCCTAGGGAGGACGTGTGCGCAACTCACTCCCTGCACAAGGAGTGGGTGAATTCCTTCATTAAGGGCAAGAAGAGTAGCACTAGACCTAGTGCTCTAAGTAGACTCTTAGAGGTGTCTCTTAGGTCACATTCCTTTTGGCATTTAGAGGTAACGAATCCCTTGCTATTAAGATTGGAAGGAGAAAACTGATCAAGTTGAGAATTTGCTGGTGCCCACATATCGCTTGTTTTGAGTACAAGAGAAAGTATGGAAGGCCATGGGTTGAGAAGCCAAGGAAAACATAACAACCTACAAGGGCGTTCGTTGTGTGAAAGATTGATGGAGTCCCTTTGATAATTATTTCTAATAAGAAATTAATTATTTTATACAACAAACATGTGAGGTCCTAGCGTATAGTGAAAATTTTTCAAAATATATTCCGTTATGTGAAATAAAAAAACCATAACCAGTAGAGAAGAGAGAGAGGGGCATTTTGACCATCGTGGAGAAAGAGAGAAAGAGAGAGAGAGGTACGGAGAGAGATTGCGATTTGACGTGCTCAACGCTGACATATCTCTATTGGCATGGAAGGGCTGGGAAAGAGGGGTGGAGGGAGAGACGAGAGAGGGGGGTGGACGAAGAAAGGAGAAAGAGGGGATGGAGGGAAAGAAAGGGAAGAGAGAATGGAGAAAGAGAGATAAGGAAAAAGAGTTGTTGTCAGAGAAAAAATAGAGGGGGGAGAAAGGGTTGAGTAGGGTTTGTAGCATAAAATATTATATTTATCATAAAGTCAAAAAAAGTAAGAAGGAAAAAAAATTAAGGGCTAAAATTCCAATCAAGCATTGAAGAAAGGTAAAATTCCTGAACATATACATTTGAGAGGCCCGTTTTCACAACTGGAAAAGCAAACGAAAAGAAAAATAGAAAAGGTGAAAAAAAAATTGAAGAAGATATAAATTTAAAGGGAGAACTGTGGTAGAAACCCTTTGAGGATCTCTACAAGTAAAGTCCCTTTTTAGGACGTTGAGATTTAATCGAACGGTTCAAACTTTGTTGGTGTACCATACTTATCATACACCTTACCTCATATTACCCTTCCCACCCAAAATCTTCTCCATTGCCGGTAACCTCCCCACCGCCGGCTACGGACGCCGGCGACCCACCCCTGATGCCAGCGACCCACCCTCGGCCCCCCCACCACCGGCCCCAGCCCGGGCCGCCCCCACAAAGTCCCGGCCCCGGCGACCCCCCATTCTCTCTCTCTTCCCTTTTCTCTCTTTTCCCCTATCTCTCTTCCCCTTTCTCTCTTTTCTTTTCTCTCTCTCTTCCCCTCTCTCTCTTTTCTCCTCTCTCCCTCGACCCCCACCCCCGGCCCCCCACTACCGAACCCAGCCCCGGCCTGCCCCTACCACCGACCCTAGCCCCGGCCGCACCCCACCCAGCCCCGGCCCCGGCAACCTCTCTCTCTTCCCCTTTCTCTCTTTTCTCCTCTTTCTCTCTTCCCCTCTCTCTCTTCCCCTCTCTCTATCTTCTCCTCTCTCCTGCGGCCCTCTACCCTTGACCCCCCACCACCAGCCCCAGCCCTGGCCGCCCCCTACCCAGCCCCGGCCGCCGGCGACCCCTCTCTCTCTCTTCCCCTCTCTCCAGGGGGCTGGGGCGGGCTGGGGGGGGGGGTTGCCGGGGGCTGGGGATGGGTGGAGGGCGGCAGGGGCTGGGGCCGGTGGTGGGGGGGGGGGGGGGGCAAGGGTGGGGCGCCGTGGGAGAGAGGAGAAGAGAGAGAGAGAAGAGAAGAGAAGAGAGAGAAAGGGGAAGAGAGAGAGATGGGGGTCACCGGCGGTCGAGACTGGGTGGGGGGGCAGCCGGGGCTGGGGCCAGTGGTGGGTGGAGGGGCCGGGGGTGGGTCGCCAGCATCGAGGGTGGGTCGCCGACGTTCGTCGCCGACGGCGGGAAGGTCGCCGGCGACGGAGAAGACTTTGGGTGGGAAGGGTAATATGAGGTAACGTGTATGATAAGTATGGTACACCAACAAAGTTTCAACCATTCGATTAAATCTCAATGGCCTAAAAAAGAGCTTTACTGGTAGAGACTCTCAAATGGTTTCTACCACAGTTCTCCCCTTAATTTAAAGGGACCAAAAAAAATATTCATAGAAAGAAGTGAATTGTGAAATTAAGTTCATGTATTCCATGTTGAGCTTATAACATTTTCTGGTCTGTTTATCTCACGCTACCTTCGAACTAATTTACTATTCTTTTCCTTTGGTTAACTTTTGTAATTTTATTTTATTTATTTAATATCGAAACATATATTTTGACACAGTGTGTCAGTGTATTCGTTGATAACTTTATAAAATAAAGTAATTTCACTATTTTTATCCATTTAATTTAACTATGTTCTTAAAAATTTTACTTAATTTATCTTTTAAATAATTGATTCTCATTGTGTAGATTAATTGGGTGAAAATGAGAAAAATGGGAAAATGGGGATTTATGGACTCAAATCAGAGGCAAAAGGAAAAGGCTCGAAAACGGATTACAATTCGAAATTAAAATCGGAGCAAGCAAAAGTGCATGCGTAGAAAGCCTTACGTGCCCCACACACGTGCTACACACCGTCGCCATCAGGGGCACCAGCGCGTGCGTGTGCGCAATGCATGTAGACAAAGGAGCGTGAGCTAGAGGCAGCTAGAGGGAGCTAGACCATTTCCAATGCAATTTAATTATGTCAATGTTACATTTATTATTAAAGAGAGTAAAAAATAACATTTTTATACTTTAGGCTCTAATTATGTAATACTATTTCAAATGTCATTTCTATTTTTTGTCATACTTATTCTTTTTTTATATATTGTTTTTTAATAGAAAAAAACTTTTCATTCATTATATAAATCAATTACAAGGAAAGAGGATGATAAATCCTCAACAACAAAGAGACAGCAGAAGATTAAAAGTAAGCCATATAGAAATTAAAATGGCAACCTAGGTCGCTCTAAACAATTCTAATCCTCAGACACCCATTATCTATCAATTATATCCCTCCAATTTAAAATGATCAAGGAGAATGGAAAGTCCTTGAACACTTTTTTCATACTTGTTAGGCTTTGAAACTCATTAAAGTGAACTTTTAGTATTTAAATAAGAGTAATAGTCCCAAATGATCCCTGAACTCTTTGTAAGATGACGATTTTGACCTTGATTTTTTAATTTTGACCGAAACGATCCTAACTCTCTAAATGTTGGCAATTATAGTCCTTTTCGTCCAAATCCGTTAAATTTATAATGGAATGCATCATGTACAATGCATGTGATCTAATTTTTTAGAATATTTTAGTAATCTAACAATAATTAATTAACAAAAATAAAAAAATCATAAAATTCCTCCCTCTCTCTCTCTTCATTTCTCAAAAGTCCAAACCCAAATCATGACACCAACAGGGAGCGGCGATCGGCGATGGAGAAAAACGGGGGTGAGTTTTGGGGCTACGCTTGGCAAACATAGCCTGATCTCTTCTACCTACAATGCCCTCTTTGACCTCCGCACCCTCGACGAAAACCACCGCCTTGTCCTCTCATACCGCCACTTCACCATCCGCTTCCTCGCCAACTCCATCGCCATCTGCTTCATCGTCGTTTTGGGCTTCAGGGCCTTGTTTGGGCTTCAGAGCTTGGAGTAAAATGAAGATTCTTTTTCTTTATCAATGGTGGACAAGCAGGACTACCAGAGAGACGTCAATAGATTGATTTGAGGTTCGTTGCTTCTTCTAGGAATTTCATTTTTTTTTTCTTTTCGGGAAATATATGTATATATATGTATGTATGTTTTAGAGAATCTTGGTTAAATTGGGCAGAATTGCAATAGAAAGAGAGAAATTTTAGGAATTCAAATGCCAAAAAAGAAAGGTAGATGATTGATTTGGAAAATGTTTAAGATGATATGTGTAAATTAGATTCTCAGTATAATATAGGTATTGATTTTTCCTTGAGAGAGAGAGAGGCAGTCGAGAGAGAAAGAGAGGAGGTGGACGAGAAGGAGGAGGAGGAGGGAAGCTCTCCCTTTTTTTCCTTTTGTTTTTTTGTGTGAAAGAGGGTATTTTTGTTTTTTCATGGTTAATTGAGCTCATGTGATATGTTACATGACTCCTTCCATTAGAAATTTAATAGATTTGGATGGAAAGGATTACAATTATCAACATTAAAAAAACAGGGACCAAAACATCACATTGTAAAGAGTTCAGGGATCAATTGGGTCAATTACTATTTAAATAATCTAAAAATAAAAAACATTATAATGATTATATTGAAAAGTGAAGACACGAACCAATAAAAAAAAGGTTAAATTGGTATTGATTATATCTTGTGCCAAATTTACCAAAAAGTTTATCATGTGACAAATTTGACATCTAAGATAGCACTCTATTAGAGAGTATTTTTTTTCATCCAAATGCCAAAATTTACCATTGGCACACCAATTTAGCATTGCATTTGACATCCAAATGCCCTTTTTGCTGAATCATGTACCAAGGAGCTCATAAATTTAGACATATGAGACAGAGAGTTAAACAGGACATTCTTGACAACCCATGATCAGGTACCAGTGGAAGGTACAGAACAGCTTTATTGTATACTCTCAACACCGTTGAACAAACACTTTAGGACTTTACTTTCCAGGCAATGTTCAAGGCACGCTCACAGCAAGGAATATCCAAATTCTCTCGAGGCTACAAATTTTAAGGGTTTTCGATGAGGCTCATGTGTCTCCAGCCAGAGGCAAGTGCCTCCACAAATCATATATTAGTATCTCAAAGAAACTTCAAACTCAATTTCAAAGCTCTGTACTTTTATTAGCAGTTAAAAATTGGCTCGTTTCTCTTTGCCCACCAATGGATTACCTCTCAACAAGGGTAGTCTATAAAAAATAAATCCTGCCAAAGTATTTTTTGCTTTTAAGTTGCTATCAAGAATCTACAATTTCCATTACATCTCCACTTCAATGTATAACAATCACGACTAAATTCACAGAAAAGACAAAGCAAAACTATATGTATAAAAAAAAAAAAAAAAAACATCTATTTGTGACTTAATCTAAGACTCAACTTCTTCGCCCAAAAAAATAAAAATAAAAAATAAAAATCGATCCCTCTGCTATAGAAGAGTAAGAGACTACATATAGAACAGAACATGAAATTCTCTAAAAACAAAAATAGTAAATTGCAGAAAATAGAAGTAGAATTAGACATACCCGGAAGCTCGATATCTTTCATAAAATTTCTCATGTCCATTCTTTCGTCCTCGGAATTACTAGGAGCCCTTGGGGATCTCCCACTTTCCCATCTTTTAACCTTGTGCATATCTGCCTTATTCAACTTCTAAGAAACATATAAAGAAGATATTAGTGAAAAACAAAAAGCATAAATCAGAGTGAGAGAAGAAAGGGGTGTGTCGAAACTAAAAAAAGAAAAAAATCAGATAGGTTCAGTGTTTGATACCTCAACGGTGGCTTTGGACGCCGACAGCGGCGATGGCAGGACAGAGTTTGCACAAACGAAGAAGAGGAAGGAATGTGTAAAAATGTATGTAATTTTTTTTTTTTTCTCCGGCTGAAAGCTCCCTAACTCTTTAACATGACGCAAAATAGACCTTTTTTTTCTAAGAAAGATTAAAAATTTAGTAGAACAAATCACGTATATTATACATATTAGTTAGATCAAGAAAATTTTTTTTCTTTATTACTATTACATAGTAAATTATGTAATTTTTTATGTTTGCTAACAAAAAGGATCATTTTGCTCCATTTTAAAAAGTTTATAGAGCTTTTAATCACAAAAAAAAGAGATCAAATTGTAATTTCATGAAAAAGGTTAGAAATCAAATGGGCAATTTACCTATTAAAAAAACATTTTTCTTAGTGAAAAAGAGAAACCACACTGTACCATTTTTATTGAAAAAAAAAAAAACGAATAAGTGGCCAAAATGATCTTCGAACTTTTTAAAAAATGACGATTTGATCCCTATTTGTTTTTTTTTTTAATTTTAGCCAAGATGGCCATAAACTCTCTAAATATTGGCAATATTTAATCATTTCTGTCCAATTATGTAAAATTTTAACCGAAACGGTCATGTGACCTATCACACGAGTTTTATTAGCTATCAAAAGACAAAAATACCATTATTAAAGACAATACCTCACAATATATAGTTAAAAGACGAAGAAGAAGAAGAAGAAGAAGATGAAGAAGAAGAAGAATAAGATAGAGAAGCCCAACCCCCCCCCCCCCCTCCCTTTCAACCAATGAATTCAAGATCTAGCCACCCTCTTCCCTGTGCTGGTCACCGAACCCAGCCCCCTTCCTTCTCCGTCGCCGATCGCCCTAGCGCCCCACCTCCCCCCATCCCTCCCCCGCGCCGGTCTCCGAACCCATATCCCCTCATTCTCTATCGCTAATTACCCCCCCCCCCCCCCCCATTGGTTGTTGAACCCAACCCCACCCCCGCACCAGTTGCCACAAGATCCAGAACCCCTCCTCCCCTATGCGTCGGTGGCTAAACACAACCCCCCTGCCTTCTCAGTGGCCGATAACCCCCCCCCCCCCCCCCCCCCAAACTGATGTGAACCCCGCCAAGATTAATGAGACCCGACAATGAAAAGGAAATCAAGAACGTTCTACGATCAGGTTTCGATGGGAGACCTCGACCCGTTGCTTCAACAAAAACAAGAACCTTGGTATATTTGACCTCAACCCATTGTTTAATGCGAAACAAGAACCTTGGTATAAGGAAGACGCCACAAACGGTGGTGGAAATCTATTTGATAAGTTGATAGTGAACGCCACGAAAAATTCCGATAAGTTCGAATAGTTCATCAAAGAACCAAAGAGAAAATACTCTCACATTCTGAATAATTACTCCCCCCCATTAGCTTCAGAGCATGCCTTTTTATATGCTGCTAAGTACAATTCTATTTTCCTAATTTATCCTCTAATAAATTCAGTTTTGACAAAAAGGAAAAACAAATCAAGAAACTGACCTACTCTTCCTAATTCATGCCTACAACTAGAAAAGGAAAGATTAAGTATTTAAATTGGCTTTATTATCAGCCATTACACCAAAAGAATCACGCATAAATAAGGAAAGTTAAATAAATTGGCATGCAAGCCTTACAACTTTACCTTTACTAGATTCTTTTAGAACTTGAATATGATCCACATTCCATGCTCTTGTACTAGCCATGTCCTCATCACAAACGAACTCCCCTGTCGACAATCGCCCCCCTCCCCATCCCTGATTGGTCGCAGAACCTAGCCCCCACTACAACAAAAAAAGGTCTTCAATGACATTTAAAAAATGTCGTCGATGGGATTCAACGACATTTTAACAAAGCTCGTTAAATGGGGTTGCCGTGGAAAGTTTGAAAATTTTAATGACATATTTTAAAATGTTGTGAAGGATATTGTTAATTCTTTTTCTATGACATTAAAGTACCGTCATCAAATATTTTTTATTTAGTATACACATTTTCCACAACATCCAGAAAATGTCGTGAGCAAATTTTGTCACCACATTTTTTTAATGTCATGAATTTGTTTTTAATTTTTTTTTTCGGTAGAACGTAAAATTGTCTTTTTTTTTTCATAAATTCTAATTTCCACAGTAAAATTTAGATAAAATATAAATAAATATAAAATTATTTTGATTAATTAAATATAATATTTTAATATCAAACTGACAAGAAGAATTACGTCAAAGAAAATTCACAAGACTAAAACAATTGTCATAGTTCTAATATCATTTACATGTCATTATACAAAAACATTATCTTTACTTTTGGCTTCCCCTTCGGCCTTCTCCCGTAATACAGATTTAGAAAAAGAAGAAAAAATAAAAAAAAAAACCACCCCCTCAAGAAAAGGAAAAAATAAAAAATAGAGAGTTGCATCATTTTTTATCTTCTTCTCCAATTTGATCTGAAACAGAGCATCTTGGGCAGAAAGAAGAGGACAAAGCATCACCGGAATCATCAAGATCATGGTCTCCTTTTTATCCCAAATGTTCTTCCAACCATTCCCTCTCTAGCCTTCCAAGCCGACGCAGTTAAGCCATTGGTTTTGCTTTTATTTTATCATCTATGCCTTACTCTGCCTGCGGAAATCAAGAGCCCATAGAAAGCAATTAAGCTTCTGTTCAACTGCCCAACAAAAGGATTCATGAGGAAAAAGAAAAAGAAAAAAGTGCCCAGTAAAATGACCTCTATGGGGATAGGTGAAATCGCCCTCCATCGCACTGCAAGAATTTGATGTGCATGTGGGACGAAACCATAGCGGGCTCTAATTCAGGTCATCGGATGGCAAATGCGAGTGTTCAAATTTCGATCCGGCGGATGATTGCATCAAGTGATTGCAAAACCAATTACAATGAATTCAAAGCAAACAAATAAGAAGAAAAATTAAATTAATTACCTCTTACCAACAAGTTGTGCTGAGATTCTTGTGTGAAACACAGAGAAAAGAGAGATGGGGAGTAGAAAGAAGAAAGTTGTTTTTGTGTTGGTGGAACGGAGTAGTTTATACGTGAATACAACATTACTATTTAATTGATAATACAAAGATTAAATTTAAAAACAAAGCGCCAAATTCTAGCGCCAACTTCAAATTTTTATTTTGCGCCTTTTTTTTAAGCAGCTTACGAGCTTTTCTATTTTATATAGTTATCTATCTGCCTTTTGTTTAGGATATTTTTACTCCCGAAGTAGTTATCCTATACATAGATATATATATATATATATATATATCTATATATACATATGTGATCACCAAATTTAAACAGTAAATAAATATGAGATCACCATTTTTTTTCTTCTTCTTTTTAATTTCAAATAAATGCACAAGTAAGATCCCTTTTTATCTTTACTTATTATAATTTAAAATTAAAAAATACCGGAACTGTTTTCAAGTTACGTTTCATCACAAAATTTTGTTTATAATTTGTTATTTATCATCCCTTTTAGATATCTTATTTGAGTATTCCGTCGAAATTAGAGTTCAATTTGAGTTAAATGAAGAAAAATATTAAGAAAAAAGTCCCATCTATTTACTTCTATCAACTATGTTTTTTAAAACTTTCTTGTAGTTAAATTTTTTAAAAAAAAATCTTTGCAGATTCTATTATATCAACCATGTTTGCTCTAAACAACGTGTTTTACCTTCTTTAGTTAAGTTTGAAAAAAAAAAAAAAAACTATATAACTGCCAAAAGCAGCACTTCTAGGTACGCGCCGAAATAAGCGTCAAAACCTTTAGTAAATCAACACGCTACATGTAAGTTGCAGTTGATCTCCCACGTTGCACACACACACACACATATATATTTAAATATAGTTTATAGGTTTTTTTTTTAAATTATTATTCCATTTACTTTTATTGGCCAAAAACTTCTCAACCGATTTACCACGTGAACCTCTTCTTAGGAAAATAAATATAAAAACAAATAAAGTAAAAACATTAACCGCTAAAAACACTTACCTCCATCCCCACGAAAACACTCTCTTATTTATCAGCCTTCCCTTTCTCTTCCTCACAATCACGCATATTCTTTCATTATCTCCAACTGAGTACCATAAGCCAAACGGCCAAAGAGAAGGAGAGAAGAAAAAAAATTTGCCTCCTTATTGTGTTGCCTACAAAAATTTAAGGATCATTTAAGGATCAAGGAAGTGGTCATACACAACTTATGTGAGAGAGGATATTGAAGATATTGTTGTTCAATAACCATTTGAAACATTTTTTCGTAGAGAATGTTTAGAACATTTTATTTTTAGATTTTTTTTAACATATATGCATTTCTTATTAATTTTTAATTTATATTTTTATTCTGGACTAATTAAGACCTATGAGAAACTCTATAATCTTTTTGGTGTTTCATACACAAATGTATCAAAAATATTAGACTGAAGATGTGATATATCAAAATATTACAATTTTAATTGATATTATTTTTATCAATAAAATAACATTCTGTGACATTTTTTTAAACAATGTCGTTGTATTATGGATTTAACGACATTTAAAAATTTAATGTCGTTGTATGGACCTTTTAACGACATTTTACTTTTCAATGTCATTGAATGGATCTTTTAACGACATTTTATCAAAAATGTCATAAAATTTATGCCGTGAAAAGTACTTTTTGTAACCAGGCTTTCTCCGTCGTCGATTACCAAGCCGCCCCCCCCCCCCCCCCCAAAACAAACGAAGTCAAGATAAAGCCGCCCCCTCTAAGCATTCCCCAAATTCCTAGCCCCACCACCCTCCGCCGTCAAACGCACACCCACCCCTATCTTTTCCGTCACTGACCCTTGGGTTTTTGCTGCTTAGATTCGAGCAAAGGAAATGGAGAGAGAGAGGAGGAGGAGGAGGGAGAGAAAGGAGATAGATGAATTTTTTTAATTTTTTTTTCAAATTAATTATTGTTAAATTATCAAAATACACTTTTAAATTAAAATCACATGTATTGCACATGACTCATTTCATTAGAAATTTAACGGAAAGGACTAAGATTGACAATATTTAGAGAGTTTAGGGTAATATTAGCCAAAATTAAAAAAACTTGGACCAAATGATCACCTTCTAAAGAGTTCAGGGACCATTTTGGTCAATTACTCAAAAAAAAAAAAAAAAGGAAATATGAGCTAATAGCAAGTTTTTCAAACGACAACATTTCCTTCTACATGCCAACAAAGCGATGAATTCAACTTTTATCTATAGTTGATCGACAACACCCCTTCAACATACAGCTCTCTTTATCGATGCCATCACCATTCCGATAGCGTCAGCTACCTCGTTTGGTGGCAACGATGACATTAAGTTTTGGGTGGGATGGTTAGATATAATTAAGGTATTTTGGGGTTTCTATCAGATATTTAGGATTCAATTTTAGGTTTAAGGTTTCTAATTTGGGATTTTTGATCTCAATTGAATTAAGGATTCTCTTTGAGATTAGGGTTTTAATTTAGGATTTAGGTTTTAAATTTGGGGTTATAGGATTTTCAATTTCGATTTTTTATTTTTTTTAAGGTAAATCTTCTTTTTTAGTTAAAACCTACAATTAAAATAAAAAAAAAAACAACAATTAAAAAAATAACAATGTGAATTAAAGATTTACTTGATTGATTTTGGATTTATATAGTTAATACTAAATTTATCTGGTACAGATTCGGTTCATTAGATATATTAAACCCTCTATTAAGAAAAGATACACTAAAAATTTGAAAAACTATGTAAAGGATTTATTTGTAAATAATGAATTCACATTAGTGAATATTGAATTTACATAGTAAAAATTGAATTTATTTTATGAGATAAAATTTAAAAAAATATTAGTAAATTGAAGGACTTAATTGAGAAATTATGATTTCACCTTGTGAATATCGACTTTACAGGATTTCACACACACATACAAAAAAAAAAAAAAAAAACTGTAAATAAAGAAAAAATATATAAATAAAAATTTACTGGTAATAACAAACTTACAAATAATCAATTTTCATGGTAATCAAATTTTACTGCAGATGTTGTAAACTAAAAAAAGAAAAAAAAACAATGTAAATCAAGGATTTACAAATAATGATGACTTTATTTGATAGATAAATGATATATCTTGAGTTTTTTTTAAAGGGAAATTATAATTCAAATTAAAATTGTGTACAAATACCAATGTCAAAGATGAAACAACCCTGTGATACAAGAGACATAACCCTCGACTAAGATCGATTTCATCTATAAACTTTGATAAAGTTCAATAAGGAGGACATAAACCGAGATCCGGTGACGGGAAAATTCCTCGAATTCTTTGGCAATTCTATAATTGAGCATGAACAAAGCTCTTTAACTTATAATAACGACTTTATTTGATAGATAAATGATTTATCTTGAATTTAACTTATAAATCGTGCTTAAAAAATATTGTTATTACTTACCCTAAAAAAATTATGTAAATTAAAAATTTATTAGCAAATAATTGATTTACCAAATTAACACTGAATTTTACCTAAAAAAATATTATTAAAGGCTTTTTCATAATTTAGATAACATATTCACAAGTTTTTAATGAGGAGTAGATACATATTTATCTAATAAATAATTATATTTACTAGATAAACAAATTTATACTAAAAAATATATTATTTTTTCAAGTAAATATGATATTTATTATTTATTCCTTCATTTTTATAAATTCATTTAAAGTGTTTTTTCCCGGATAAATTAAGTGATTCGCATTGAATTGATATCATAGTAGTGAGAATGATTGTCTCCTTCTCATAGTTGGATTAAGTTGAATACAAATGATGCACGAGATGCTCTTCGCATTGTAGGTTATGAGGCCGTTCTCAGGACTAATAGGGATTTTGTTGAAGGTTGTTTTTGCTAATCCTCATAATATTTCTTTTGCTTTTGAGATTGAATTAGTTGTTTTTATTTTGGTAATTGAAAAAGCTTAGGAGTTCCAATAACAAAATTTATGGTACGAATATGACTCTATTTATGCAGTTAAACTTTTCAAGTCTGAATCAGATAAAGTTTCATGGTAATTCTGTAGTAGATGGTTGCATTTTTATTTATTATTTTTTTTAACGTTATGCAGAGATCTTGCTATTTAGGGTCTCTCACAATTTTCATGAATCCAATGGTTTCAATTCAAGAGTATCACACTTTAGTTGCTGGTTCTTGATTCTAGATTATATTCACCTGGCCTTTACTTAATGTAGATATCAATGGTTTTGTTTTTACAAATTTCTTCTCCTTTTTTAAGGTGCTTTGGTTCTCCTCGATCATGCTCTCTTTTTCTGTATTGGATTTTTTTCCTTCCAATTTTTTTTTCCTGACAAAGGATTTTAGTTATGCATCTGGCTTGTTCGTGTAGATCCTAATCTATAGGATGGTAGTGTAGTGCGTAATTGTTTATGTTTTTTTTTCCTCTCCAATTCAGAGAGTAATTTTTTTTAATAATAAATTTCGTATAACTAAAGGATACTGAGCTAGTATAAAAATGTCTTGGTAAACTTATTTATTCTTGTGACCATCAATTATTTATATATAAAAAAGTAAATAAAAAACAAATTAAAAAACATTAATCCCCAAATTAACTGTAGGCCTTGCATCGTAAGAGAGCTTGTCATGTCGTTCTACCCTATCCTTCAAATTGGACAAATATGAAAAATTCGGGATTGAAAAGTAAATAATATGTGCTAATTAAGCATGCATGAATGGTAACGCAAAGGTTAAGGATTGAGCACAATTTTTACACGTGCACTATCAATACGAGACTCGACGAGACCAAATCATGTAATGATATCCAGAGTCTGGTCCATGGAGTAAATTACGCAAACAAGACTCAAGGAAAATAAATTGTGGTCCTATTTCCACCAGACTTTACAATCATAAATCACACAAATTATATAGCAAAGAAACACACTCAAAACATCTATCATATGTTTTAATTTATTCCTTCCACATTCTCTTAGATCTTCCTGATTTTCATCCACACCTAGTAGTAGGCCAATTGTTTTGGGTAATTCTCCTTCACTGAACTCTTGAGATAATCAATCTACTCAAGGCAAGAATATGATCCATTAATATCTGAGAGTAAAAATTGTCTTAAATTTTTTACTTCAAAAATTTCAAACTACACAAAAACGTGTTAAGATTTCAATTTCTCTACGGAAAAAAAAAAAAAAAAAAAAAAAAAGAGGACTAAGTACATAGATCATAGGCTAAACGTGGCTTACCACTGTTCCCACCATTGCTTTGACTCCTTAGTTCAACCGTTACGACATGAAGCAATTGAATAGGATATTCCCTTCTGGAATCAAACATCGTCAAGGCTGGATTCATTGTCATCATCAGAACTCCAATAATTAGAAGCAAACAAAGAAAGATATATGAAATGAGTTTGTCAGACAATCGGATATGTCATGCTTCCTCTGTTAAGAAAAGGAAAATTTTGGTCAAGAAAGATACCAAACTGACATTATTTTAAGTAATCTACCAAGGGCATATGGATGAATCTGTTACGAGATCGAATTCAAGACATGGAAATCTATTTTCTTTTAGTCAAACAGAAGTATAATATCATATTGGCAACCAAGTCAAAAAACAAAATTGAGTAGATAAACGTAAAGATAATTAAGGAACTAGTTTGGGTAAAAAAAAATTAATTAACGAACAAGTTTCTGCGATGAAGGAAGCAGGGAAAAATTAGCAGCAAAGTTGATCATTGATTGTAAATCTCATACAATATTAACAGAGAAAATTAGCTACTACATGCATATTGCTCTCTCGCTCTCCCTCTTTTTCCTTTTCTTTTTCTTTTTCTTTTTCTTTTTTTATTTTATTTTTCAAATAGACTAATCCCAATAATTAACACACAGTTAGGTGAAATTTAAGTTAAAAAAAAAAAAAAAGAAGATGAACCAATGTTCTAGTTATTCTAGCATTACAGATTTATTTTGGTTTTTCCTCAAAAGGGGTAAGCACTAAATTTTATGCCTCAAAATAAGGCGAAAGGGGATACTGCCCCCATCAAAATTCTTTCTTGAATTACAAGCATGAACTAGAGTGACAATCAAACAACAAATCAGCTGCTAAAACATAATTAAGTTTGTCTTGTTTTATATTAGTAGTACTAGGGATATTAATTCCAATACTAATTTTTTTAAGTACCAACTTACATGTCATACTTTTGTTAGTACATATAATCAATTGATGTGGTAATATTTAAATATTTAGTAATGAAAGAATAGCAACTCATATACTATATAGGTTAGTACTCCAAAGCTGAGATTAGAGTTAATGTCCCTAGTATTTTTCTTTTATTAGATAGCAAACTTTTTTAGATCAATTCCAAAAATTCCCTCTAAATTATAGACTTTATTATATTTTACTCCTTGAATTTCAAATGTAACATCCGTTCCCCCCTAATCTTTATTTTTTAACAAATTTGGTCCTTCTATTACTTTGATGGTTGGAAATTACACATATCAAGTATATTAAATATGGTTGTTGAGATATTAAATTCGTAATTACTATTTTATCCTCTATTCTAATGCACACTTTAAGTTCTTTGATTAAAACCATAAGAAATATAAGAAATATCGTTTTAAAAAAACAAAACATAAATAAACTCATACAGGAGGACTTTATATCTCAACAAGCATAGATAGGGGAGAATGGATGTTATATTTTAAAATTCGGAGGGAATGAAAAAGTTAGAAGGCCTATAATCTAGGGAAAATTTTTATAATTAATTTCCTTATCATGTGCACATCACTTGAGTTTCATTGTTACGATTTCAAAGTTCGGCAAAATGGGTGTTATGTTTTGAAATTTGTGGGGAATTTTTGTAATTAACCGTTTTTATAATGCAGGAATGAAAATGGGAAAACCAAGAAGGCGAGGAAAAAGATATCAAATTTTAACTACCAGCTAGTTTGGAATGAGTTCGTGGCAATCTATAGTCTAGCTGCGTGTGATAGGGGTACCTTCTCCTGAATAATGAACATCCTGAAATTTCAATCACAAAAGAAATTACATTTATTAGACGCAGCTTCACTTGAGATCCAAAATTTATTAGACGCAGCTTGCAAGCCTGTGATGCTTTAGTAAAAGTATAGAACGACTATCATAAGGAATTATATCCAACAAATGTAAATTAAGAACATACCGTTTCAGCGAATAGCTGTTGCAATGCCAAATCTGAATCGTCCTCCCGAAGCTGTCTCACGGTGTTATTAACATCGCCATCCCAATGTTCTCGTATAGCTTTAGCACAATTCGTCAAGTTATAAGTACTCTTCCACATCCATTCCAAGGATATCTCAGCAATGATTGTATTCAACATCGAGCTGCTTATTATAATTCCATGGGAGAAACTCCTTATCTCAGGGCATTGGCTCACAAATAACTTCTCTAGCTTTGGAAATCTCATGACATTATTTCCCGAAAAGAAGCTCCCAAGATTTGGCAAATGGCGAAGCACTAAAATCTCCAACTGGGGGAAAACAAACTCACAATCATGTTCACCCTCTGTTATTTCACCTTCTTTGTAATCTGTGATTATTTCTGTCATTCTGTTGCAATCAGTTACTCTCATTTGTTTGAGTTGTACCAGACTTGTAGCCGTTGAGGAAGCTAGTAAATACGTCAATCGATGGCAAAATGACACTTCCAGAATTGTCAAATTTTGGAAAGACACAAACAGAGTTTTTACTGGTTGTGAGGCACCGCCAACTGGATGATCATTTTCTGGTCCACCAAACAAATGCCTCAGCTTAGGAACGTTATACAACCTTAGCTCCCTTAAATGTGTGATCAACTGTCCATCATATTCTTGTGCGGCAACACCGACCTCATTTTGTCGATCCTTGCATATAACATTTACCAGAAAACCATTCAATTCAAGTTTCTCAAGATTATGACATCTCTGAAGAAGTTTGCAAATTGAGAGAGCAAATGGTTTATCCTGATGGCTGAAGTTCAATTTGAGTTCTTTTAGCATACTTGAAGATTGACTCGTGCCTAGCATCTCAGTTATAGCTTCGCTCCAATCAGTACTCAAAGATTCAAGTTTAGGCAAAATGACCTAATGAAACAATAATGAAAAATGTTAGTGTGTAAAAGAGTTACGTTGGATTTATCGAAGGTAAAATGGAGTAAAAACATTAGGAGGACAATTAATTTGAATTTTTGGCATCAACAAAAATAGTGAAGGCACCATCTAATAATGCCACTCAAAGCAAATTTTATGTGTTGGAACAGATGAGTGTACCTTATGGGGTCATTCCAGTGGTGGTAACTGGCAAGCAAAATTTTTCTTGAATATTACTTTTAGAAAAAAATTCGTTGGCTTGACAAGTGGCAATCAACGTAGTGTTTCATAAAAAGTAAAAATGTATGATACTAAAGGTAGTTTTTAAATTGATTTTCGGTGATTTTAGATAAAAGAAAAAAAAATCAATTTATGTGTTCGAAGGAAATATAATGATAGCATGAAAATAACAGAGCCAAGTGGGAAAAAAGAGTTGAATATCATTTTTCTCGCTTCTTTGAAGCTTAGTATTGACATTGGATGTGAAGAAAAATCACAATTGAATTTTTTCGTAATTACGAATTAAGAATACTTTCAACGTAGAAGTGTACTCGTGCACTCGAAGATTGATTATGGAATGCCCAAAAAAAAATCTCGCCAGTGCATTTAGTTAAGAATAGACATTTTACATTTTAGACTACTAATACATGCTGTAGGTAGTTTTCTGGTGTAGTCCAGCTTAGACTACTACATTTTAGACTCTTCCCTTAGATGCGAACACGTGTACATGTTGATAGTCATCGGAATATAGTTGCATTTAGTATAAAAATGGAAAGTTTACAGCTCTCTACTCGGTAGCGAACTCAACATTATAAAATATTTTCACCAAATGTATCCCAAGGCCAACGGTAACTTTTTATAAGATATAGCCAACATATCAGATTCTAAATCATAATATTTTGACTTGTGGAAAACATTTTTGTATACCTTCAAGTCTTATGTATATTACCTTTGTTTTGTTTTTAATCAAACTCGAAGTTACCAAAATTTACATCAACTCCAGCATTAAAGTTTCATAACATGAATTACCTAATGCGTAGCAAAAACAATGCAACGATCGGAATAGATAAAATATAAGATTAGAAATATAAAGCAATTACCTCTTCATGACAGAACGCTCTGAGGGTTGAAAGTTTATAAAGCGTGAGAGATTCTAGTTGAGGAAATAAAATCTTATTCCCCGACCTTCCTTCCTCTCCCAATTTCTTTGTGACTACAATATCTTCCATGACTTCACAATTTTCTACTAGTACATTCGTTAGTTTTACAAGCCTTTCAGCCACAGCCAAAGAGAATACATACTTCAAGCTCTTGCAGTTTCGTACTTCTAAGCTCGTTAAGTTGACCATGTAACAAGTTGTTTGAAGCTGCCATACACTTTCAACAGCATTCAATCCATACAACTCCAATCTCTCCAAGCTGAGAAACTCAAGCTGTAAAAGATAATTTTAATGTGTGTATACACAATTTACTTGAAAATGCTTTACTAATTAGATAATTAATCTTCCCTATATTATACTTAATTACAATATATATTAGATATGCAGATTCTCTCAATTCTATAGATGAGATTAAATTTAAACAATAAAAAGATTCAAATGTTCAAAAGTAATAAACTATAGACCGGGTACCATAATTTTGAATAATATTTATTCTATCTATTTTATTTCTTGTTTTCTTTAAACTAAGTTACTATCTTTTTGTTTTTATCTAACTAAATTTGTAAAATCTCGATGTGTTGGGAGCTTTAGTGGATAATTTTTGGATATGCATAAGGTCCCGAATATAAGTCTTTCCTCTTTTGTTGAGGAAAAAAAAAAAGAAATTAATTAGTAAAAATCAAATTTCAAGAGGAAGTACGTACACAAAATCGTGAAAAGTAAATTTTAACCATCTTAATTCAATTTCTCAAAATTTTTTTCACTGTTATTTCAATTTACCAAATTAAATGGAACTTTTTTTTTTAATTATTAATTTAGAATTTGTGACATTAAGCCCTATGGGCACCGAGCCACCGACTTTATAGAATTGAAATAATACCCCACAGGTTTTGATAACTTAAGACCTTAGAGCTAAGACTCCAAGCCTCCTCTGCTTCTGCTGAGTTAGTCTAAGTGAGGTTGGTACTTTATTTTTCTTTTTTCTTAAGAAATTAAGAATTTATGTTAATAAACAAAAGTATTTTAATCCTCTTAGATGGAATGCCTATATAGTGATGTAAAAATTTTTTAAAATTTTTTTTATTTTTTGTTTTTAGAACAAAAAATTTTTTTTAAAAAAAGAAAGCACTATCTCCACAATCTGCTAAAGTATATCATATATTTCTCTTCTTTTGTTTTTGTTTTTGTTTGTTTTTTGTTTTCTTTTTTTGGGCTAAAGATGTACAATACTAACTGTCCCATATATCATGGATATAAAACCTATAAATAACGTGAAATACACATTTTGTGAAAGTAAACATGATTACGTAATTAAAGATGAAAATCATACATCCAAACATTAATTAATTAACATGACTTAAAATTTGACAGTTCACTATATAAATAGAACAGCTGAAAATTTTAATATAAAAAATTTAACTAATACCTTTGTTTGAACCTATATAGAAATCTGTTTCGTATATATAAACATTTTCAAATTCGTAACCATAAATTTTCAATTGATTCAACAAATTGACCTAAATTCGTACTAACCAAAAAAAAATGTTTTTTGACGCTTAAAAAAAAAAAAGAAAAGAAAAGATTGTCTTGAAGACCAATACAAAAATATGTCAAACATAGTTGGAAATTGAATTGATTGAATTTATAGTGATGTAAAAGCTTTTCAGTGAGTAAAGAATATATATTATTACATATACACATACGTATTGTAAAATTGTTTTTGAGTCTTAAAAATAAAAATAAAAAAAAAGTATAAGTTGAGGTGAAATGAGTATCCCGTTTCTTATATATTTAGTCTAGATATAATACTAGGAATAAGATGGAAATAGTATGTAAGTTTGTGTTTATATATTTCATTTTTTTTTTTTTTTGGATTTAGAGGTAAATAGTATTTTTTTTTAAGAAGTTTTTTTAACAAATATCCAAAGTTTTTAAAAATTAGTTAAAATGCTATTTTTTAAAAATTGTCAATCAATTTTCTTAACTGATTGATTTGAGATTGATCACATAATATTGATAATATGATATATTAGTAATTGACTGTAATCATCAATTTTCAAGTCAATCACTGATTGATTAAATCTGAATAAAGAAATAAAAAAACGACAAAGGGCTATTTTGCTAAATAAAAAACAAAAGAAAAGTTGGAAATAATTATATTACCTTTTCACCAAACAAAGGGTCGGGAGACTCTACTGATGAAGAGCCGCCAGCTGCCTCCGCCTCAGACCGACTCATGAATTTAGCCATCTTTTGTAAATTGTTTAAATGCAAGTAGCGTAATTCAGGAAATTCAACAGCTCCATCATCTTCTGATCTCACATGGCCTACTATCTCCTCCATCATCTTGCAATCATACACTTGTATAGAGTGAAGTCTTTTGAAGATAGACAAAGGGAAGACATTCTTCAATTTATCACATCTCCACACTATGACGTCCCTCAAATTCTTAAATGAATCTTCCGGGAGCTTACCATGACATATCCTTTCCAAGTTTCTTAATCCGTCAATGCGCAGGCTCTCCAACACTGGAAAGGCCTTGTGAGGATGAATCTGCTGGTCCACACAATCAACGATGTATTGAACTCCATCGCTATTCAACAAACGAAGACGCTGCAAGTCACAAAAGCCCTCACTGTCCAGATCGTAAACGACATTCTTGACATCTATTAATCCATCTAATGCTAACCCCTCCGACCTTTTCATCAACGATTCAAGACCAAGTGCTGTTAATTGACTTCTTTCATGGAGGTTTAGAAGCAACGACCTTGAAATTCCAGTTGAATCCAAGTAGCCCAGTGGGCCACCAATTGAGATTCCATATCTCTCCAACTTTTCACTAAACTTGAAATGTTTTGGAAAAGTTTTGGCATCTGGTACTCTCAAGGATAAAGAAGTGAGTTGCTGCAAATTCTCTATTTCAGCGAGATTCACATTACTTCTTCTGCTGACATCGACTTCTCCAACTTCCCATTTATCAAAATATTCTGAGATGTCCAACTCCTCTAACTGTTTCAAACTTGAGATGACATTGGGCTCAATCAGTTTTAGATCTTGACAACCTTCCAAATTTAGAAGTTGTAAACGACTTAGGTTTGCTACTTTTACGGGCAACTGCTTAATCATGGACCACGAAAGATCAAGAATTTGCAAATTCTTTAGATCTCCAATAAAATTTACATCTTCAAGCACACAACCACGTAGACATAAGGTTTGTAGATTCTGAAGTAAATGGAAGGATGAAGGTACGGCCACCAACTTTGCTTTATAAAGAAACATAGATTTGAGCTGATCTTTACTTCCTTCTAAAAAGTGGTTTTGAATTGGTATAGTATCTCCTGGACCAAAATGAAGAAGGAATAACTCCAACTCCGAACATTCCAACCTTTCAGGAAGTTGATTGAAATCCAGATGTCGAAGCAGAGAGATCGCTTTCGAGTCTTTGAGCTTTTTCTTGTTCTGACAATCTTCCAACTCATTTATTGTCACACTGTGCATACCTCCCTCGTTTGATGCTATTGATATAGCAACATCACGAACAACGTCATGCATTTTGACACAATCATCACGATCACCATCTAACAACAAGCAACGATCTTTCAGTTTGACGACCAATGACTCCACCCTCGTTCTTGCATCTGCTAATGTACCGACATTCTGAAACAAGCCCCAACCCACGCCAATCATCCTTAGATCCTCAACTCTAATGTCCGTATCTTCACCGTATAGACTGCATAGCAACAACAATGACTTGTCTTCATCAGCCAACGAATCGTAACTAAGCCTTATACTCCGGTAAACCTCTCTTAGCGGCTCAGCAATATTTGTCGGGGAAATAATACTTCGTAGTTGATTCAAAGTATTCCTCCAAACGGACAAGTTATTCTGACTTTTTAATGGACCGGCAACTACTTTAATAGCTAGTGGCAAGCGTCCACATTCTCTAACCACATCGATTGCCAATCTGTTAAAATCCCGTTGCTCAACAATATCACCTACAATGGTCCGAAACAAGTTCATTGCTTCACTGTCTGATAAATCATCAACTGGGAAATACCTATTAGCACCCATAGAACGTAAAACAGGTTGGGATCTAGAAGTCATCAATATCTTGCATCCTTCATTCTCGAGATAAATTCCAACCTCTATCAAATCCAGTTCGTCCCAGATATCATCTAAAATAATCAGAATACTCTTCTCTTCCTTCAGTCGACGCTGTAGCCGATCTGCCCGCGCGGATACAGTGTGAAGTCCGTCAATATTAAGTTTTATCTTCTCTGCAATTTCTTGTTGCAATCTGCTGGAATCTTGAGTTTGGGATACAGACGTCATAGCCACCTCAGTGAATAACTTGGTCTCCGCGGCTTGCCTAGCAGCTTCTTTAGCAAGCGTTGTTTTGCCAATGCCGCCTATACCGTAAATTCCAATCCTGCTAACATTAGGATCTTTTAACGCCTTCATGATATCCTCCAAAATTGTCTTCCGCGATCCAAAGTCCTCATAATCACCTCTCATCGCAATAACAGTCTGCAGAGCAGGACGAGAAGCAACCGCATTGAAACTCTGGGCATCCTGAATTTCACGTTGAAGGTCCTCTACGATTTGCCTTGCCTCCCTGCTCAGCTTTCGCCGGAACACCAGATTCGGAATTTGCACACTGCAGCAGCTGATATTTGCACGACCTTGATTGTTGTTCAGAAAATCCTCGGCTCCTTGGGAGATGCCTGGTGCGCTCGTCAGCCAGTTTTGAACTTCGTCGTGAATATCTTCGCCTTTTCCACCAGCCTCGTCAACTCGACCTTGTAGGTTTTTTCTTGCATCATTGAGTTGTTGAACTTGAGCTCTAAGGTTATCAACATCGCTTGTGTAGTGACACAGCCGGCGAGCCAAGACAACTGTGTACTCGGCTAGTTTGGACACAATTGCAGTACCGACCCCGATAATGAACTCCATATAAACCTATTTCTAGTTTACTATATATTTCTTATCTTGTTTTCTTTGCTTTTTAAATTTTCTTTCTTCAGAACTATCTTTTTTGTTTTTGTTTTTTCAGAACTATCTTATTTGATCAGACACAAATGGAAAATTTTAATGGAAGGGGCTACTAACAGCAACAAGAAGAAAATAAGTGTAAGAAAATCTACTTATATGTAAAACAATAATAAAAGAGAATCAGACAAAAACAGAACAAATCATGATAAGAAGAGGATGAAATCAAAGAACAGCAAACCTGATCTTCTTATGGATTTTAAGCACAGCCACTTGATGCAGAGCAGAGTGTTTTTCTTTTTATATTTTTTTTTTCCTGTTTCTTTTTTTGTTTTTCAATTTGGAGAGTAAAAAGGAGAAGACATCGACAATCATAACAAAAACGAAATCAAGGAACAAAGTAATAACCACTAAGCCCTTCAATGCAGCTGGAGTTTTTTTTTTTTTTAATTGGCAAAATAGAACTGAAAGAAAACACTACGACAAAGGAAGGAAAACCAAAGGGACAAACTATTAATTCTGTTTGCGAAAATCAAAGGAACAGAATGTTACTTGAATTTTCTTCTTCACAGGTTTAATTAGCAACAGATCAGAGAGGAAAAGATACAAGATTTAGAGAATGAAAATGTGAAAATTAGAAACTTTTTTTAGAGAGTTTACTCGAGCGAATGGAAGTAATAATTATGCACATATAATATTAGAAAGACAGCGAAAAAAGAAAACAAGATAATATATAAAATGACCATTGACAAAGTGACATTCAGGAGTAAGTTTATTTGATTGGCCGTCAAAAAATAGAGTGGTGTAATTGTATTATAATTAAAGATGAAGGGGCTGTTTTGTAACAGTAATTCTCTTCACTTTGGTTTGATTTGCATAATCAGTGGTCTTTACTTTAGAAACATTTAGAATCTCTGGTGCTGTCAAAGAAATAAATTAGAATTTCTATAATATTTTTTAAGAACAAAGATATATATATATATATGTATATTTTTTTTTCTCGTCGGTTTAATCCAAATGTTTCGATGCAATTAAATAACGTACGTCCAATTAAAAATGTAATTAAGGACCATAGCTTTTGGAAATCAAATATCGTAGTGCGGAAAAAGTGAGCTAGGTGAAAAAACTGTACTGCCAATGAGTTGTCATCCCTTTGGTCCTTTCTCCTTGGATTCCTTGAATTATTTCTCATTTATATAACATATTTTTCTCTCATAATGTCTTCTTTATTATTTTTTATTAGGTGGAAATTTTGTCTTTTTGCATGCCTGTCTATTCGATCTTTTATTATTCTACATGTGGCCGACATGAATCAATTTGTTATTTGTTAATGCTCATCTATCTACTGGATCTTTTATTATCGTCTTGATGTCCTTTTCACTATTTTTTTTTAAACATGAATTTGTGCATCACTACTATTTATTCACTCTTTTAATTCTACACACAGTCTGTCATATTCACGTTCCGTCGATCGAACGGTATTTCAATATGGAGCATCTCTATTAGAATACTAAATTGCTAGGTCAATAATATTTTAATTAAAAAAATATTTTGATATGTTAATAATATATTTTCAATGATTAGATTAAAAAAATATTATTTGTAACGAAGGATTATCTTTTACGTTAAATTTGTCAATCAATATCAAATTTAACTGATGTCTTAATTTTTTCTTCTAATCATTATAGTTTTATTATTTTTTAATTATTTAATAGTACTAAAATTTTACGAATTTTAAACTAAATGATAATAATGAAAGATAGCTATAACATAAAATACAGCACAAATATCAAATATAATATTCTAAAAAATTATAACAAAGAAATAATACCACTCCTTTTTATAATAAATATTGTATCGATATGAATTAAGTATTGTAGATGGTCTTATGCTTTTCTCTGTACTAGCTAGTTGGGGTAAGATCTCCAAGTAAGCTTATTACTGGTAGATCTTTATTTATCAATTTCTGTATGTCACTGTATTCCAACACTATTATAATAAGTCACTTTTGCAATGACAATATTTATGACGACTATAAATAGTTCAATTATCTATTTTTTTGAACTAGTGACCACAAAAAGTATCATCCAATTGAATGGTTCAACTCGTCGCATTTATTAATTGAGACATGTTGTCGCAGTTTTAAAACTTACCAAAAATTGGAGGATTGACCAAGTCTATTTGTGATGATGTGTCATCGCCAATGATAGAAAACATAAGGCTTAGAGAATTATAACAAGAAGAAATCAATGAACAAAGTGATGGTTTTTTTTTTACTCCCTTGGGTTTTTTAAATTGGCGAGATAGAATAGAAGGAGAACGTTGCAACAAAGAAAGGAAGAAACTAAAAGGAGAACCAAAAGGACAAACCAACAAGATCTAGGAAACTAGGAAAGTGAAGTGCGAAATTAGGAGGATAAAGTTACTTGTGATTTTTCTTCTTATACTCACAGAATCACAGGTTTGGATTAGGTAAAGGCTAGAGCGAGTACAGATTCATGACAAAGAATGAAACGTGAAAATGAGTTTTTCAAACTGTGTGGAATTAAGGTCCTGTTTGACATTAGCACTCCATTCAAATTAAATTGTACTTTTTTCATTATATTTTTTGTCTTTTTCTGAAAAAATATTTATCTTTTCTGAAAAAGTATTTATCTTTTCTGAAAAAGTCAACAAAAATTATCATTTAAATTTAAAAATTTCAACTCAACTTAAATTCAACTTATTCATCAAACACCTCCTAAAATAGTGGACTGCGACTACCACACAGATTTATTAGGATTTTTTTTTTTAGTGAATATTTATTAGGATTTATTGTTCGAAAGAAATTAAAAAAGAGAAAGCAAAAGAAGACAATGTATAAAAATGAGTGGCCAATGGACGAAGGGGCATTGATGAATGACATGAATTGATTAGTCTCCAAGTGGCAGAGTAGTACAATGATTTAAGCGCCTGGGGTACAATGACAGAAGGGCCTGTTCTGTATCTTTGACTACTTTTCCATTCTTCGCTTTGGTTTTGATTTCCCAAATCAGTAGACTTTTAGCTCACGTTAGATATCCAGTTTGGATGAGAGATTAGAAATTAAATTTTGTCTTTTTTTAATAAAAAATTAACCTCAATTTTATTATTTATAATTATTTTATAATTTTATAATTTAAATTTTAAAAATTTATAATTTATCTGTGTAAGTCTAATTTATCTGTCTATTCGATCTTTTATTATTCTACATGTGGCCGACATGAATCACTTTGTTATTTGTTAATGCTCATCTAATCTACTAGATCTTTTATTATCGTCTTGATGTCCTTTTCACTATTTTTTTTTTAAACATGAATTTGTGCATCACTACTATTTATTCACTCTTTTAATTCTACACACAGTCTGTCATATTCACGTTCCGTCGATCGAACGGTCTTTCAATATGGAGCATCTCTATTAGAATACTAAATTGCTAGGTCAATAATATTTTAATTAAAAAAATATTTTGATATGTTAATAATATATTTTCAATGATTAGATTAAAAAAATATTATTTGTAATGAAGGGTTATCTTTTACGTTAAATTTGTCAATCAATATCAAATTTAATTGGTGTCTTCATTTTTTCTTTTAATCATTATAGTTTTATTATTTTTTTAATTATTTAATAGTACTAAAATTTTACTAATTTTAAACTAAATGATAATAATGAAAGATAGATATAACATAAAATACAGCACAAATATCAAATATTATATACATATACTAAAAGAAAAGGGGTATTTACTGTTCTTTGAACAGTGTTGCACAGTATGTTTTCTCCCCTCCCCCCTCCTTTTCGCGTTACTGCTACAGTAACGAACAGTGTTGCACAGTGTATTTACTTTTTTGCCCTCCTCCCCCTGCCTGTCGGATGGGATTCCACAGTAAAAGGGCGATTTTGCCCACTTCATGGTGTGAAGACAGTTTTACCCCTCACTCCTTTCCTGCCGGTGACTGTTGGTACGACTTTGCCCTCCAAATCCTAATTTCCCCTTTCTCCTTCCTGTTGCCGCCCATTGTCTCTTGTCCTTTCTCTCTCTATTTTTTTTCGTTACTCATTCTCTCTCGCTCTTTCTCATGTTCTTGGAATTTTTGCTCTCCAAACCCTATTTCTCCCTTTCTCTTCTACCTTTCACCGCCGATTCAGCTCCTTGATTTTGTGTTTGTGTATTTTATATTTTCCTTCTCTCTCTGTCTACCTTTCACCGCTGATTATACTCCTTGATTTTGTGTTTATGTATTTTATATTTTCCTTCTCTCTCTCTCTATTGCTCTGTTTTTCTTTGGCTTCTTCTTCTTTGGATTTTTGGCATCCAAACCCTCGATTTTGGGGTTCTTTTGCACTGATGGCCGATCATTTTGTGTTTGTTAGTTTCAGATTGTATTGTTCATGATTTTTTTTGTTTGGTTGTGTTTGTTCTCTCAATATTTGGAAGTTCGATTTTTGTTCATTGTTCTTGGAATTTTTTTTTTTGGAAATTTTTTTTTGTTTCGATAACTTTTGAGTGATTTTTTCTTTTGGGTTTTGTTTATTTCATTTTTTTGCAATGCTCACTTTTGATTTTTGATTTTTTGTTCCCCTATCTCCGAATCCTAATTTTTGAATGCTGCATTATTTTTTTTTCGCCCAGATGTTTTTTATGTTGAAAGTGTAGATACTCATTTTATCCTTCAATGTTGTTTTTGTTACGATTTTGTTTTGTTTTTTTTTTTTTTTTGCCTCAGAATTTGGGGATTTTGGTTTGGAAACCCTAATTTTTTATTGAGGGTTTTCCCCCTTTTTTTTTTCCCTCTCGGTACAGTATTAGTGGTGGGAATGTAAATTTTTTTTCGGATTATTAATTTTTCTCTCTCGGAACCCTCTTTTTTTTGGGTCGTTTTTTTTTTTTTTCTCCCTTTTTGTGTTCGGTACATTTTTTGTGGAGCAAGTGTTGGTTTTAGTCTTGAGTATGTTGTTTTTTGCATTCATTGTTATTTTGCTTTGGTTTTTTCGTTTTCTCAGTCTTGGCTTTCGATTTTTACTCTTGAAACGGTTCTTCTTTTTTTTTATTTTGAGTATTTTTTAATATGTCTTTTTTCATTTTTTCAAACAAAGACAGACTGAGTAACGTAAACAAGAGTAACGTAAACAAGAGATTGGGTATATTGAAGATTTTTTTTTTTTGGTTTATTTCGGTATTGTTTCCGGTTTTTTTGCTTTTGTTCATTTTTTTTTTATTGGTTTCTGCAGATTGGCATAAAAATGGTGACGAAATGGACAAATGCAACTATGAAGAGGAACGTTGAAGATTTTTTCTCGCTTGATATCTAAATCTATAAATTTTTTTTCTTTTTCTCCTCGGGTAATATTTTATTGGTTTTTTTAGCGATTTTGATATAATTCGTTTACCGTGTGTGATGTTTTGTTATCATGTTTTTTTATTCTGTTTTAAACATTTGCTCAAAAATTTACTAATTGTAGTATATGATAATTTAGTTTGATTCAAACCAGGTTTTAAATTTTTTTACTCTTTAGTTATGTGGTTATGATTACAGTTTTTGAAAGCTGTCTTTAACATTTAATACTTTTATATTATCTGTTTTATTTTTTTTCCATGTTGTAATTTTGTGATTTGTTAGATGGCTGTATGTTACTATTCATCATTACTTTGACTGAGATATCTTCCTTGTTACACCTCTGTCATTAATGCAACTCATTATGCAAAATTTTTTTCCCTTATCTGTTATCTCCAAAAAATTCATGCCTATCTCTTCCACCGACTCTTCTCATTTACTTAACTCTCTTTTATAAACAAATTCGTTTCATTTATTGTTTCACCCCTATCCTGCACTATTAAAACTTCTGTAAAATCGTCTTAACTGCTTTGGTTTGAATCTTATTTGCCTCATGTCCAAACCTGTTCTGTTATACATGTATTATGTTTATTTAAGCCTTTTAATTAGTCTTCATTGCCGTTTTCATTTTGTATATTGTTAGTAGTTGGTTTCTCGGTTTTCCTGTTGATTTACATATTCTATCAGTATGTTTATTATTATAATGATATTGTAAAGGGATTGAATTTTTTTATTGTCTGTTTTTTTCCCCTCTGTTTTTTGTTTTCTTCGCTGTTTTTTTTTTTCCTTTGCCGTTTTATGTTCTCACAGTGTATACAGTTGTTTCTCTTTTATGTATAAATGTTCTATAAATATTATTCAAACAGGTTATATGATTATGTTATATATGATAAGTTGATTGTTTTGTATTGTGTTTCTTCTTCTTTTTTTTCTCCTCCTTTCTCCTATTCTGATTTGCGTGTTCTGTTGGTCTAAATATTTTTACCAAAAAGTTTTGAATCATAGTTTTTATGTGCTATGATGATCTCTATTTAACTATACAATAATGCATATACCAGATTTCTTCTTTAATTTGGTCTATGATGCTGAATATGGTATTATTGATAGCATATGTTATATATACTGTTTGACCATCTTTTACTGTTGCCGTGGGTGTTTGGGATTTGTGTTAAATTTGATTTTGTTACTATATAATAGTATTCATTATATATTGCTGATAACATACTATTGTAATATTTTAAAGTTTTCTGCTTTTTTTTATCTATTGATACTACTTTTCCTATTTGCTCTCTCTCTGTTTGATGAAAACATTTCTAACCCCAGTCCCCTGGTTTTTTTGTTCTTTTTTTTTTTTGACACATTCCCAAACATCTTACTTGGTAGTTATTAAAGATGCTGCTGAATTGTATTATGACTATCATTAATTGATGCTATTACTGAGATCTGAGCATAATCTAAAATATTTTTAAAAAAATTTTATGTTAGTTTTTTGTAGTATATATGTTTATGTATATGTATGTATTTGGTTATATATTTAGATTACTTATATAATTAAGTATAATACACATTTAGCATTCTGTTTTTTCATTTTTTATTATTATTATTATTATTCCAAGTTAATTTGTTGTTTTATACTTGGATTTTTTCTTTGACTTTTTTTTTCCCCCTATTACCCGAGGAGAATTTGGTTTTTTGTTTTTTGTTTTTTTGCAGTATATTGTTGTAATATTTAAATTTATTCTCATAATTTGTTTTTAACTTTTTTTCTCCTGTTACCGGACAACGCACGAGCATTAGGCTCGTAATATTCTAAAAAATTATAACAAAGAAATAATACCACTCCTTTTTATAATAAATATTGTATCGATATGGATAAGTATTGCAGATGGTCTTATGCTTTTCTCTGTACTAGCTAGTTGGGGTAAGATCTCCAAGTAAGCTTATTACTGGTAGATCTTTATTTATCAATTTCTGTTTGTCACTGTATTCCAACATTATTATAATAAGTCACTTTTGCAACGACAATATTTATGACGACTATAAATAGTTCAATTATCTATTTTTTTGAACTAGTGACCACAAAAAGTATCGTCCAATTGAATGGTTCAACTCGTCGCATTTATTAATTGAGACATGTTGTCGCAGTTTTAAAACTTGCCAAAAATTGGAGGATTGACCAAGTCTATTTGTGATGATGTGTCATCGCCAATGATAGAAAACATAAGGCTTAGAGAATTATAACAAGAAGAAATCAATGAACAAAGTGATGGTTTTTTTTTTTACCCCCTTGGGTTTTTTAAATTGGCGAGATAGAATAGAAGGAGAACGTTGCAACAAAGAAAGGAAGAAACTAAAAGGAGAACCAAAAGGACAAACCAACAAGATCTAGGAAACTAGGAAAGTGAAGTGCAAAATTAGGAGGATAAAGTTACTTGTGATTTTTCTTCTTATACTCACAGAATCACAGGTTTGGATTAGGTAAAGGCTAGAGCGAGTACAGATTCATGACAAAGAATGAAACGTGAAAATGAGTTTTTCAAACTGTGTGGAATTAAGGTCCTGTTTGACATTAACACTCCATTCAAATTAAATTGTATTTTTTTCATCATATTTTTTGTCTTTTTCTGAAAAAGTATTTGTCTTTTCTGAAAAAGTATTTGTCTTTTCTGAAAAAGTCAACAAAAATTACTATTTAAATTTAAAAATTTCAACTCAACTTAAATTCAACTTATTCACCAAACACCCCTAAAAGAGTGGACTGCCACTACCACACAGATTTATTAGGATTTTTTTTTTTAGTGAATATTTATTAGGATTTATTGTTCGAAAGAAATTAAAAAAGAGAAAGCAAAAGAAGACAATGTATAAAAATGAGTGGCCATGGACGAAGGGGCATTGATGAATGACATGAATTGATTAGTCTCCAAGTGGCAGAGTAGTACAATGATTTAAGCACGTGGGGTACAATGACAGAAGGGTCTGTTCTGTATCTTTGACTACTTTTCTATTCTTCGCTTTGGTTTTGATTTCCCAAATCAGTAGACTTTTAGCTCACTTTAGATAATCTAGTTTGGATGAGAGATTACAATTTATTTTTTTTTTTTTTTATAAAAAATTAACCTCAATTTTATTATTTATAATTATTTTTATAATTTTATAATTTAAATTTTAAAAATTTATAATTTACATATGTAAGTCTAAATTATCTAGAATATGAACATTTATGAAACAAGTTTTACATTATTTTTTTTTAACATATTTTAAGTTTTTATATTTTTTAATTCTAGTGATTTAAATACCTCACTAAATACATAATTAAATTCAAATTCATATTCTACAATCCAAACCATACATCAAACATGTACTTTTTGAATCATTTGGAATTTCAACCCTATTTGATACGTCTTGTACTTTAAAAATTCAAATTCAATTGAGAATATTAAATGAATGAGTATTTATTAGAAGGGAAAAAAAAGTTTGATATGTTTCCAAAAAGGTAAAAAAAATGAAATTGATTTAATTTGAATTGATTTTTTTTTATAATTATAATGGTGTGCCAAACAACACCATCAAGGTGTTGTTGGATTTAGAAGAAATAAATTTAGTTCTTATTTGAATCATAGGGTCAAACTCAAAATTCAAATAGTTTTTTAAATTTTTGTAAGAGAAAATATTGTAAAAAATATAAAAATATATTGAAAACCATACTAAAAAGAGAAAATTAGGAAAAGAACTATTATTTGAACATCTCTTTATAAATTGGTCAACTCTAATATTAAAACTAGGACTGGAAATTCATGTTAACAAGTCAAGTTCGTGTCGGGTTGAAGACAACATGAATTGTCAAAACTCTAATTCGGACTCAACCCATGACCTGCCATGTCAAAAAAGCCTCAACATTAACCCAACCAGCAAGTTCACGAGTTGACCCGATCCGATCCGCCCTGACCCGACCCGGCCAACCCACCAAACACACTATTTTGGGTTGATTACCACAACATGACTTGGCAACACGTAGACTCACTAACTCGAGATAAGTAAAGATAAAAAGGGGAGAAAAAAAAAAGATTTTAACAGACAATTAGGATCCATACCAAGCAAATTAATTAATAAATCATCACATAATATCAATCTAAAATGCAAAATCATATAAATCCACAATTAGTTCATCATAAAAGGTCAATCCAAACCACAAAACTAATAAACCCATAATTAGTTCATTCAAAAGATCACCACCAAGTCAACCTGAATTGTACAAAAATTTTTGAACAGGTTATTGCGCGTTGATTTCGTGTCCATTGGATTGACCCAAATCCAATCTATTTTTTTATCATGCCATGCCGGTTCAACCCAAAACTAACCCGTATACTTTTTTCCTAACCCTAACATGTATTGTATTGTGATCTGAATTGTCATCCCTAAGTAAAACTGATAATTTTCATTCTGTATTTTCAATTTATTTTTCTCTTTGAATTTTTTATTTTACCCCTGACCTTAGATTTATATTTCATTTTTCAATAATTTTTCTCACTCTTCATTTCTATCTCTATAAAACTCTCTCTCTCAGGACTCATCGTTTGATCTAGGATGAATGATGATTATGCTGCTAGATTAACTAGTTTTAGATATGTAGATTGGATGTGTTTGTCATGTTATAGATAACAAACAAAAATCAAGTAAAAGAGAGTATGATTGTTACCTATTATGGATTTTCCTATGTGTACAGATCACATCAAGGTGTTTCCGTGACTGTGAGCTCTAAGATGTGTTCTGCCTTAGCCTTTCCCTTTTGCGATGTTTGACGCTATCTTGAGCGGGTATGCAAAGAAAGATCTCGCAGCCAAAACTAAAAGATCCACGTTGTGTGGAGCTCCAGTTTTACTGTATCGTTAATTTCTATTTTATGTCAATTTCACGGCATAGCATGAAATCTCGCAAGTGTACGAATCACATAAGTAATAAAGTGATAAGTAAGACTGTCAATCCCACAAGAATTATGTTTAATTTTAAGTTAATCACCGAAATTCGTTAACGTTAGAATTATTTGAATGGCCGATTTAAAAATAACAAAAATACAAATTAAAATAAAATAAAATAAACTAAAATTATCAAACAAAACCGAAGGAATAAAAAGACACAAACAAGCAAGGTTCTAAGGTCTCGACTTTACTATATCATTCCTATGTTTTTCGTATTAAAAAATTACTAATTAGTCTCAATCAATTCATTAATCAAAAGCTCAAAATTAACATCACTATCTCTCTCAAATGTCAAATGAGATTATATGCATAAATATCCAAATTGATATCCTTATCTAACTTATCTACCTACACATTCATTAAGCACACCCTTATATAATTATCAAAGTGTCATCGGCCTCCCGAACTCAACAACAACTAATATTGTATTTCACAAACCGATAAATGAATTAATCTCTCCTGAACATTAAAATTCATAAATAAAATCAGCTAATTTATTTTCCAACAAATTAGAAACATTAAGCATAGAAAAACATAAATGAATTAAATAAAGACTTCATTAACAATTAACCAAAACATTAAAACATAATTCAAGTACATCAATATCAAACCTTAAAACCAACAAACAATATAATATTCATGAATAAAAATAAACACAAAATTAAAGAAATCAAGGGTTCAAACACTATCAAATTACAAAAATAAAAGAGAAACTAGGTAAGGAAAATTCTCTCCAAGTTGTTACAAATCTTCAAGAATTTCCCCCAAATTTCTCCTCCTCTTCAAGCTCTCCAACAATGCAATATCCCTTAAAAATTTATTGAAAATAAAACCAAAAACTGAAAATAAAAACTAATCCTAAAGCTGAAAATCCTATTCTACTATGTTTTTGGGTTTTTTTTTTTTTTTTTTTTCCTTTTTCTTCTTCATTTTCTCTGCTCTTGGCTGTTGGGTTTCGCCTCTGTTCTCGGCCTCCGCCCTCTCTCACTCTCGGCCTCCCCAGACGCCTCCCTTCTCTCTTCCTTTTTCTTTTTCTTTTTCTTTTTTTTTTTTTTTGGCCTTTTCTTTTCCTTTCTTTGCTGCATAGCAGCTGTGCGGGCCCCACTTGCTTTTAATTTTTTTCTTTTCTGCACAGCTGACGGGTGGCGGCGCCAATTCGCCATGTGGCCAAGGACTCGTGGCGACAGACGGTTAGGAGAAGCTCGGTGGTGCACGTAAACTCAGTGGACCGCGCGGCGTGGGATTGGATGGTCTGCCAGGGGTGACACGTGTCTTCTTCTGGATGGAGGCCGGTTTAATTCAAATTTTATCTCATTAAGGAATTTTAATGACCGTTGTACCCCCAGTTTGAATCCGCAATTTCCTTTTTGTTCATTCTCCCCGAGTAAACAAACACAAATAAGATAATTAATAACTAATCTAAATTAGATGGATAAATTAATAACAATATATATTGAAGTTAACATTAAACTAATTAAACAAAATTAAATCAAATTATACAAATCTAAATAAAATAATCTAAATTAAAATTAAATAAAATTAAAATAATTCTATTTTGTAGAGTTATCACACTCCAAACATGATGAAAACCTTATATAAATAGACATATATAAAAGAAGATGATACTTATAGATTAATCAATGTTGAGTCTGGATAGCTATGATTTTGCTTGCATAAATTTTTGCTTTCGACATATGCTTCAAGGCAAATGCCGATTGTGTCTTTCTCGATTTCATATTATTCACGTATCATGGCCTATTTTGGAGGGAAAATTACAGTTTACTAACATTGTTAAAAAGATTTTATAGAAATAAATTAAGATAATTTGATGTGCCTTCTTCAGGAGTTCCACGCTACAACAAAATAAAAATTAATAATTAAAAAAAAGTGAAGCCAATAGTGGCGAAATGGAGTTCTATCGGAGTCAAGTGTTTCTAGTTTTGGAAAGATTTCTTTAAATATGGTTTTTTTTGGTTATCCAAGGATGATCATGATTATACTGATTTATATAAATTGAGTTAACGAGATGTCTATTGGTTCCTTTAATCTTGTTGTCTTTCATTTCAATTGCTAATGTAGTTCCCATCTTCAATAAGTTTAGATTATATCTATGTATATATATTACATCTATATCTATTTTATTTATTTATTTTCTTGTTTTTCCTACTCTCAAGTTTTCTCTTTTATATTTTGCTGGAATCAGTACTTTCGGTCTTAAGTCCTATGTGCACACCTAATAAATTAAAAACGAGATGACAATAAATTTATAAGTAAATTCAGTTTGATGACATAATAATATCTTTGTTAAGAGGAAGTGGTCTAGTCAACTGTAATAGCATATACTTTGTCTTGAAATTATCCATCAAGGACTTCCTAAAAACTGTTTGGTTTCTGTTTAGTGCTGGTTTTTCGCACGTTTGCTGCTTTCCTTGTTTTGATTTCTGTTGTGTTGTTTTTAGTTCTTCGTTCTTGGCTTGTTTTCTTTCTTTGTTAGGGTGTGGCTTTTCTTTAACGAAATTCTAGTTTAGCAAAAAAATAATAATAATAAATAAATAAATAAATAAAATCTTTAGGTTCCTCTTTGTAATAATTACCTTCAAGGTTAATTTGTTATGATCTTATGATGTATATCACATGTTCAATCATTTAACTATGAACAGGATTTGGCATGTCAAAATAGAGTCCAGGGCTCCCAGTCAGAGTCTCTCCCAAATGACTCTACCGGTAGAGTTCTTTTTTTAACCGTTAGATTTAATCGAACGGTTGACATATTAGGGATGTACTATTGTTATTATAGACCTTATCTCATATAAACTTTTCCACCCCAAGTATTCTCCGTCGCCGGCGATCTTCTCGCCGTCGGCGATAAACGCCAGCGACCCACCTCCAGCCGGCGACCCCTTTCTCTCTCTTCTCTTCTCTCTCTCTTCCCCTCTCTCTTCCCCTTTCTCTCTCTTCTCCTCTCCCGCGGCGACCCAACACCGGCCCCACCGCCGGCCAGCCGTCGGCAACCCCCCTCTCTCTCTTCTCTTCTCTCTCTCTCTCTTCCCCCGCGACCCTCCCCGGCCTCCCCCCACCCCCTGGCACCTCCCTCGGCGACCCCCCGGCACCCCCCGACGCCCCCACCGGCCCCCCATCCCTACCCCCACCCGCGAAGAGAGAGAGAGAATGCGAACTCTCTCTCTTCGCGAAAGATCTCTTCGCGTTCTCTCTCTCTCTTCGCGGGTGGAGGTGGGATGGGGGGGCTGGTGGGGACGTCGGGGGGTGCCGGGGGGCTCGGGTGAGGGGAGGGCCGTGGGGGAAGAGAGAGAGAGAGAAGAGAAGAGAGAGAAAGGGGAAGAGAGAGGGGGGTTGCCGGCGGCCGGCCGGTGGTGGGTCGCCGGCGTTGGGTCACCGCGAGAGAGGAGAAGAGAGAGAAAGGGGAAAGAGAGAGAGAAGAGAAGAGAGAGAAAGGGGTCATCGGCCGGAGGTGGGTCGCCGGCCGGAGGTGGTTCGTCGGGTCGCGGTAGGTCACCGGCGTTCATCACCGGAGGCGAGAAGGTCGCGGGCAATGGAGAATACTTGGAGTGAGAAAGTTTATATGAGATAAGATCTATGATAACAATGGTACACCCCTAATATGTCAACTATTCGATTAAATCTAACGGTTAAAAAAATGACTCTATCAGTATAATCATTTGGGAGAGACTCTACCACAGTCTGTCCCTATATATATATATATATATATATATATATTTTTGGCTTTTAGAATACTATATACTGTCATGGCAAGACTGCTTTTCGCTCAGCCAATCAGGATTCGGAATTTAAACCCATTATGTTACTCTCATACGGAGTCATGATACAACTTTTGACAAGAAAACATAGCTGGAAGCATATGTATTATTCTTGACTTTCTTGCCTGGAACTAGGGAAAAACAAAAAAACAAAAAACAAAAACAAAATCTATAGATCAAAAAGCATTCTCAAAAATTCAAAAAATATTCTGAAAAAATCCGAAGGATATTTTGACAGAATCTAAAAGATATTTTAACATAATTCAAAAGATATTTTGACAGAATCAAAAAGATATTTTGTAAAATTTAAAAGTCTCTACGACATCGAAGATATTGAGAGTAATATTTATTGAAAATAAAGAAAAAATATATTTAAAAGGTATTATGGTAGAATCCAAATGGCATTCCGGTAGAATCCAAAAAATATTGTATAAAATCTAAAAAATCTCTCTAACACTGAAGATATTTAGCCTTATTTATTGAAAAAAAAATTGCATTCTAACATAATCCGAAAGCCATTGTGTATATTTCTTATCTTGTTTTCTTTGCTTTTTAAATTTTCTTTCTTCAGAACTATCTTTTTTGTTTTTGTTTTTTCAGAACTATCTTATTTAATCAGACACAAATGGAAATTTTAATGAAAGGGGCTACTAACAGCAACAAGAAGAAACTAAGTGTAAGAAAATCAACTCATATGTAAAACTATAATAAAAGAGAATCAGACAACAACGGAACAAATCATGATAAGAAGAGGTTGAAATCAAAGAAGAGCAAACCTGATCTTCTTATGGATTTTAAGCACAGCCACTTGATGCAGAGCAGAGTGCTTTTCTTTTTACATATTTTTTTTCCTGATTATTTTTTTGTTTTTCAATTTGGAGAGTAAAAAAGAGAAGAAATCGACAATCATAACAAAAAACGAAATCAAGGAACAAAGTAATAACACTAGCCCTTCAATGCAGCTGGAGTGTTTTTTTTTTTTTTTTTTTTTAATAATTGGCAAAATAGAACTGAAAGAAAACACTACGACAAAGGATGGAAAACCAAAGGGACAAACTATTAATTCTGTTTGCGAAAATCAAAGGAAGAGAATGTTACTTGAATTTTCTTCTTTCACAGGTTTAATTAGACTACAGATCAGAGAGGAAAGGATACAAGATTCAGAGAATGAAAATATGAAAATTAGAAACTATTTTATGAGAGTTTACTCAAGCGAATGGAAGTAATAATTATGCACATATAATATTAGAAAGACAGTGAAAAAGGAAAACAAGATAATGTATAAAAGGATCATTGACGAAGTGGCATTCACGATTGACTTTATTTGATTGGCCGTCAAAAGTAAAGTGGTGCAATTGTGTTATAATTAAAGATAAAGGGGAAGTTTTGTAACAATAATTCTCTTCACTTTGGTTTGATTTGCATAATCAGTGGTCTTTACTTTTGAAACAATTGGAATTTCTAGGTGCTGCCAAAGAAATAAATTAGAATTTCTATAATATTTTTTAAGTTGAACAAAGATTTTTTTTTTTTTAAGTTAATTGGGGTTTGCTGTCGTAAGAAATATATAAAGAAAAGTAATTGGATTGAAAAATACAGTAAATAATTTAAAATGAGGAATTTAATATTTGTTATTAAATAATTTTACATATGAATTTATAAAAATTTTAGGATTTACTAATGAATTTGATATTGATATTCATTGTCTTTAACTATGAATCAACATTCAAGGTGGTACAAGTCTTTGACATTCTCTTGTCTCAATTCTAGGCTTGTTAAAATGGTATTACAAGTACACTTGTTGCGTGTTTACCGCATCATAAGAAAAGTAATAAAATTGAAAAATAAAGTTAAAAATAAAAATGAGGAATCAAATAATTATTATTAACTTATGCTATGTATGAATTTATTAATTTTAAGGATATGTAAATAAATTTGATGTCGGTATTCATTATCTCTACCAATGATTCAAATGTTGAAAGAGGTGCAAGACTTGTTATTCCTATTTTCTCATTTTCTGTATTTTATAAGGTTTATTAAAATATTGTTACAAATCTAAATCTACTTGATTATAATTTTCTTCTTTGGCTTACTTGGATTAACTTAAAGATTAGAAAGAAACCATCTTAACTCTTTGAATTTTTTCAACTTTTATCAAATTGACAACTTTTTCTCACCAGTACTTGAGAACGTTTCTTGATTCGTCTAATAAAGGGAACGACATTTTGGCTGGAACTTAATTTTCACGATAAGGATGCAGGAAAAAGCATAACAAGAAAAGACCATTTGGTCAATAAAATATGAATATGAGAAACTGAGTATGAAATTTAAAGGGTGGATAAATAATGGTGATATACATACTCATAATAATAATAACAATAATAATAATAATAATGATAATAATAAATTAAGCGAAGCAAGACAGCGAAGTGGTTATTGATAGATGAGCATTAACAAACACCACAATGATTCCTGTCAGCAAGCAACAAGATGAAGACTAAGAAAGTGAAATATTATTATAATAATAATTATTAGTATTATGGGAAGTACGGTTTTGTCACCTAGCTAGCTATTTGATTAGATTTTTAATTGTACCCATGATATTCAATTTCCAAAAGCATGGTCTTTAATTACATTTTAATTGTACGTTTTCATTGAATTGAAACATTTGGAATCTCGAGAGAGAAATAAAAGAAAAGAAAAACTTATAAAAATACTTAAGTTATGTTTGGTAGTGTGAAAAAGAGGAAGAAAACAAATGATAGTGAAAAAGAGAACATTAGGCTGTTTAATAAAGAAAAAAGGTTATAAAAAATCGCTCTTTAACTTATTTTTAAAATAAA